>JAZHYW010026899.1:0-18101 GCA_037355805.1 Ixodes ricinus | reverse complement strand
CGCAGGCCGTGAAATTAGCAATGCCTACACTCTTAGAAAAAAGGGCATCGATAGTCCTCCTTTTTGTGGGGAGGAACGGTCTTGTAATCCATGTTCCTTCAGAAAGGGAGAAACTTTGTCCCAGCAGGGATAACTAGTTCTCCCGTCGCTTTACTCCCCATTATGGCGGCGCTGAATGAGCGAATCGAGCTCAATAAGGCTTAACGAGGACGCTGGGTACCCTGTACGGGACGAGAGGAGCAGTAAATAAAGTGTAACACGAGCTTCTGCGAACTGTGTTTATTTCGAAGCCGGATTCTCTATTATGCGCGAAACTTGCGCGCCTGAAAGCAGTTCGCCTTCGTCGACAGCATCATGATGTTAAACGGACAACCGACACCCCAGTTAACTTTACACCTTACGTCTTACTCAGCTCCACGAGTCACAAACTTTCTGGCCAAACTGGCACAACACGGAGGAACGGCAACCCAATCCGCGAAACGAAAAGCCGCTCAAAAGAACAACTTCGAAGCGCTTAGCTTGTCGCGTAGCGTGAAAGAATGTTAACCGCTTGCCACCAGACGGCACGGTCAGCAGAGAATTGCAAGTAGGCTAGGCGCTAGGTACAGCCCAATTCATGTTCCAGCAAAAAAATTTTTATTTCCACTGGCAACCATTGCGCTTCAGGTTCTTCGCAACTCTACCATCACACACTACGCATATTACAAGCATCAGGTGAACATACATTGAGCACTTTACACAAACATGGCAGACACAAACATCAATACAAGACTACACTAACACGAACGCTGCTTAACGGGAGCTCTGCGTTTCCGTCTTTTATACTGGTCGTTTTGAACGTTCGAATTTCTCAGTGACTGAATAAGCAACAAAAATATTCCCAGGATGGTGATTTTTTCCCAGCAATGTCATACCTCTGAGAGTATTTTGAATGGCTCAGGGGATGAATCTCTTATTAAAAAGCAAGCGCTCGATTGCTGCCGTACTATTTTGAAAGCCAATAAATCAAGCCGCTCCAATGCGGTTCAGCCATGAGTTTGTTTCTGCACAAGTACACCAGTCGTAGCCTGTTTACGGTGCGTTTGTTTATTTGCGCTGTTCGCGCAAGGCTGCAATTGCCGTCTTGAATTAATCTTCGAAGAGCGGATATTCACTCAGCTGGGCGATGCTTCACGGGCAGAGATCAGCTGACCATTCTGAATGCACTCAAAGCCGCGACTTGCGGCAGGTGTTATGTACGGAGCTATACGTAGAAATGAAAGCTTCTACGCTCATCTGCAAGCCACTTGGAGGGCAGTTTCTCCAGGAACCTAAGTATATTTAAACAGCAAAACAAATGTAGCTTTTTTTCGATTTTACCATTCTGTTTTTAATGCTAAAATTACACACTGTAAATATACGCACTTTCCGTCACGATTTCGTACTATTCAGTCCTTTCCAGAGCACCGCTCTCGGAGACGAGATAACCGACAGTCACATTGGCCACTGTACGATAGGAGCTTACTGTTCAGACCAGTACTCCATCATGACTATCCGCAACCGGCACGTCGATCGATTGCACCTAATCCCTCAAGTAATATTAAACGTTTTATCGTAGCGAAAGTCAACCTGCGACATCCCGCTTCTCCGATCACGGTATTTTCCACCAGAAAAACACCGGACCAAATACCCACGCCGACAGGTCATGCCATCTGTCCGGTTGTCACCTGTTGATGTTTTGCGCCATTACCACTTTGGTAATTCCAGTCTTCTGTCTACAACCCACAACACTTCGCTGTTACAATACGATGTTGCCGCTATGTTGCTGACACGCACGAATACAGAACCACGTTGAACGCCGGTTGCACTCGGCATCGGAAAACAGAACCGAACCCGTAACGGAAAACACTAAATAGCCACATAAAACCTGCTCGTTCCGACGCAGTTCCTGCGATTTAGCACGTCGAAAACGTCGACACATTTCCGCGTGGTTTCGCTAATGTACCCGCGTGAGACCGGCTCCCGCAATCCGGAGACGCCCATTTTACCCAGTGTAAGTGCGCTGGCGGCACCGTTCGAAACTTCGCTGTTTCTAGCGGCTTCGTTTGCTCGTTTGATAAAATTAGTATGTCGTCGATGGGGAACTGAAATGGGCACTTGCAATGTTTGGACTAGAACAGAATTACAGGCGGCCTTCGTCGCCGCTGAAGCTCAACTCAATGGTATTTGCTGTGCAACGTGCGCAACCTGCTCGAAAACGAAACCGAAGTAATACAGCCGGAGGGCGTAGGCTTTCTCGCGTCTGTTCGAGAAGGAGCAGTTTCGTTCCTCCTTTTCTCGTGTCCGCTTGGGGGCGCGTCAGTAGAAGGAGGAAGACCTGCCGTTGCTACTTTTTTCCTCCTCCATTTTTTCTGTATAATTTCGCTGTACTTTTTTTAAAGTTAAATTTACTAATTGTGCGTATACTTAGATTATATAGAACGTTCTTCATAACAACTAATTTCTGAAAAACCAAAGAATGACATCCCTCACTCGTTTCTATAACGTAATTAGGAACGTTTTGATTTTTTTTTGTATTTTGTAGAGGTTGCTGGGGCTACTGGAAAACTTCACATTTAAACTAAAATGTATTCTAAATTACAATCCCAACCTTCAAAAGAGTGCCACTTCTGCAAACTTAGAAAATATCGCGCACCTGCATCGCGCAGTCATTAACTACACAAGAAAGCATGCTGCTCTCTCCTGTAGCATTTGTCTTGCTCCGCGCGTTATGTTAAAACAAATTGTCGGCGAGTTGTCTGGGTTCCATGTCGGTCAACCATGTCAAAATAAGCGTGACTTGTATTTAACACTTTCGGATGGCATTTAAAGACACGAGTGGAGCGTCATCGGACAGCGCTCTAGACACAGCGTTTTGGTAAAGGGCACGGCCCACATGGCTAGTTTGCAAAGTGGCATGGCTGAGAGCAAATCTCCACGACATTGTTCGTGGTCCCAGGGATCCGGGAAGTAGCCGGCGTTTTTGCACCTCAAAGTGCCAGCAAGAGACCGCATGTCCGCGCTGGGAGCGGTGTGTGTTCGATCGAAGCGCTGGAACCACACTGTTGGGCTACGGCAACTACTTCGGGATTAATCTTTTACAATCGCTTCTACAGACTGTGAGGACAGAACACAATTTCAACTCGACGCTGACGTAAATTTCAGCACGGGATGCGTTTAACCTTTATCAGGGACAAAATGAAGATTCTCAAGAAATAAAAGTGCACGTACCAAATGATGCGAAGGTAATTTGTACGGCATTCGTTTGAGGTGTCTAACAAAACAGCAGATGAAATCAACGGCAGTATCCCTGCGAACGAAGTGTCCGTCACCGCCGCCCATCGAGGACGACGAGAGGACAAAGAGCCCAACCTCTAAATCGAGATCTGGGTTTAGGCTATTCCTTGCAAAAAAGTTTACTTAAAAAAAAAGGGAGATGGGGGAGGTGCTCGCGGCCATCTTCTATTCAGCAGGGTAGCAATCGGGGAGTATCGTGGTCAGGAGGGCAAGTCCAATGCATTCCAGGCCGAGCACAGCCACGGCGTCGACGGCGTCACCGGGAGACGGATTCCGCTTTCGGCGGCGAGGTCGCACTGAAAGCACTGCATGCTCGCCCCGCTGATTATCTCGCGAGGCAACTGCCCGCTCTCCTGTTTCTGACGTAAGCCATTGCGCACCGACTGGAAACTGCATGCTAGTATAAAGGCTGAAGCGCCAGCAGACTTACACGGGTAGCGAACGAGTGCTGAGTCTTTGAGGCGGCCAGCGTTGGTGCCAAGCGCATCGCGAGCGAGGCTTCGCCGCGATCGTTTCCCCAGTCTCCTACGAGTGCATGGGCCATGTCTGAGCACACGCGTTAACGTAGGCAGCCATTTCGGACAAACAGCCCCCCGTCGTAGGAGTTTGTCTTATCTCACGCAAATTTTGCTTGGAAAATACCCAGAAGTTAGTAGCTTTTTTTTTTCTTTATTTTCGTAAGAAATTTTGAGGTTTTGGCTAAATACGACCCGAAACCCTTGCCCGATATGAGATAAAAAGCGCCCATATGGAGAATTTCATTTGAATCAAAAGTACGGCCGATAACGAGATTTGTTTTTCCTGGAAATTACTATTGATTGCGGCCAGCCCGTAACCTTCCGGTGTAGCATGTTTGCCCCCTTGTCCTTTTCAGCACGCTTGGGAATACTGCAGCGCCGCGCGCGTAGCTTTTGGACCGGCGCAGGCAGCGCGCGTCAGGCCTAACGGTTATCGCGCTTTGCCTTCCACGCGAAAAAAGCCGAGGTTCGATTCCCAGTCACGCGGTACACATTTGCGGTGGGACTTGCAACGTAATGTTCTGGCAAATCTCGAGAACCAGTGCTGCTGATCTCGAGGTTAGAACAGCCTTATGCATCGAAACTTCCACGCCAATTGTACCGGAAGCCCAAGAGTGCACAAAAGGGGCTCCGCGTGGCGAGCCGGGTGGTGTCTCGCCCCAGCGCTCGAACCTGCCGTGGCTACGCCGACTCTCGACGCCTGGTGACGTACTAAACCTTCTCCTCTTTTGTTTTGGGTGCAAGCTCGCCCCATTAAGCGCTCCGCTTGCTTCAGTTTTCATCGCTTCGTGAATTGTCATTCGTGACAATATAGTCTATTGCGCGGAAAATATTCTTAAGCTTTCCAAACACTGGAAAAAGAAGAAACTGTTTTGCGGCAATATTATAAAAATAATTGCTAAGTTTAATTGTGAATGCTTTATTTAATGTTGCTCAATTATTTAGCTATACGTGTTAGCAATCCCCACATTCCCCTTATCATTCACATTATGCAAAGTTATTAGAGCCCTGCGCGGATAAGAGTTTTTTTAGCCACATCCGCAACCGCACCGCGTCCCGCGGTGTCCTTAAACAATTGTGGTCCGCATCTGATCTGGCACCAGCGGACTTGGTGCATTTGATGATGGGGTGGCATGATGAAACTGCGCTATTAAGAATGAGGTGAAACTCGTGCTGGCGTGAGTTCCACTGACTCCAAAGGACCGAATTGAATCTCCTCGACTCTATTTGGAGGCGAAGAAGCCACTTGCAGGCTTCCTCTACTTTTCTTGTGGCTTGTACGTTTTGGGTTTTCTTTGCTCCAGAGAACGTTTTTCGCCCTTTCCTGCCAAACAAGAACACGCTTCCCCGGATGACTGATGCTCCTGCATTTTTTACTTTTCTAAGGACAGCATTTTTGGCGAGATGGACTTTCTATACTTTAAAATAACCTTCGGTGCGAATCAAATCTTTCTTGACGTAAAGTATCAATCTTCTCCCTGATTGGCACCTTCATGGGTGCAGTTTGCTCCCACAATACATCTGATGATGCACTTCATAGTATCACCCTCTTATTCACTCTACACTGTGCGGTCGTACACGTTTATGGGCCGCCTCGTCAAAAATGAATATCCGGACCCGCGGATATCCGCATCCGCATCCGATCCGCAATCCGCCAAATGTGTTTCATTTTTATCCTCATCCGCCAGTTTACTGCGGATATTCAGGATGATCCGCGGATATGCAGGGCTTTAACAATTATTATTCAGGTTACTGAAAATGAAGTTTTAAGCATTAAAAAGAATAGCTATGGGAGGTACGTTAAATCCGTTTTGCCCCTCAGTTATGCTCTCAGGTGGACACAAAGAGAAACTGTAGCTGTCAATTTGTTTCATAAACTCGAAATCCCGACTCAAATCTTTTTAATTGATGTAATTAGGGTATGTGTTTCATTTTGTAGAATTCTCGTAACGGGTACTCTATCGAGATATCCGTCTCCAAATTCGTCGCTCAATCCGGCTAATTACGCGTATGAAATCGGCAAGATCGGCGCGAAAACCTCTTCGATGAGAAGCAAGTCGTTGCTTGTGACATTCCGTATGAAAACGGGGTGGAGCTGATTACAGCTCTTCGCCAGCGTTTGCAATTTTATGACGAAAGGGCGGCGATAGTCAATTCGTGGTCATAACCCAATATATGGGCTCTAAGCATCCCGAAAGCCAAATATTACATTCATGCGTGGCCGATTTTGCTTATTAAAATAGGTATCAAAAGATCGATTATTTCCCTGTCCTTTCTCGTCTGATGGCGCCATCCGGTGTCGATCTTTTGATGCCGATTTTAATAGAGAAATCGGCCAAGCATAAATGTAATGTTTCTTTTTTTATTTTACGTTTTTATGATTAGAGCCGATAGACTGAGTTATGACCCTAAATAGACTACCGCAGAAAGGAGGACGATGGCGGGAGGAGAAGCTGAGCGAAGCCTGCAGTCGACGCTTGAAGACGATCGACGCGGCCCATGAGTCACGTGACCCTTAGAGCAGTTGGAATCACTCTCAAATCCGGGCACACTACTCGGCACACGGCCGTAGTAAACGGGATCTCATAGCGTGGCCGATGAAACGATTTGTGGGAACCGCAAACATTAAAAAAACGAAAAAACGGTTAATTGTTTAAATGTAATTAAGATAAAAAGACACCAGTAATAAGTTATCTGAAAATCGCATCATATGTTTTAAGTAGTCGATGAACAAAAAAAGAAAAAAAAAAAGACTAAATTTTTGTTATATTTGAAGGATGGCACCCCATCCGCTTCTGTGTGCAGTGTGCAGTGGACATTTCTGGAACGGTAGTACCATTTTCATGCCAACACATATAGGAAATGAAATTGCACCGTTTTGTCAAAAGAACTATATTTTTAATAATCACCGTGGAGCGGCGCGGCCATTTACTGGCAGCGCTGAAGCCACTGCCCACTGGATTAAATTATCGCGCGTAAAAATCAAAGGCACACTAATTAACAATTACTTACGTTTCACTGATGCAAGGATATTCTCAGAGCATATCTATGCGGCGTTTCAGCATGACTTGGCAAAACGTGAAGCCTACAGTATTTATGAATGAGCCAATTAGATAGGTGCACCCAGCTAATTATAGAGGTGCACCGTATGTTACTATGTCACGTGGCTTGCATTGATTGACCTGCTAGGACCGTTGCTTTTACCGTCTGTCAGGTTAAGCTAAAACCAAGTATAATCACCAACAATAATCGGCAAACGTTCGATGTGCGATGAGTATGCGTGACTGCGACGGAAACACGAGACAAAAACAAAATCAGGATTCTGGCTTACGTCATTGTCGTCCAGGAGGCTGTACACTTCGAGCCTGTCCAGGCGCACCGAGCCTTCAGCTGGCGAGAAGACCCTCCCGGCGGGAATGGCCTGGTTGGCCCACAGACGCACCTTCATGTCGTAGGGATGTCCTCGCGACACGCTCTCCTCTTCGTCCAGGTCGCTGTCGTGCGGCTGATTCTCTTCGGCACTTAGCACCAGGCTGAACTCGGAAGGAAGGAGGACGCAAGTCTCCATGCTGGAGTCGAGCTCGGCGACGTAATTCCCTGGTTGGAGTGTCCGGTCGATCCAAGTTCAGAAGCGCCGATCATGGTTCGTGAGGTTGTCCAGCCGAATCATTCCTGGTGAATAGTGGCGTTGGGGGATGGACGTGGATACGGGCTAACGCAGACCGATTGTGCGGAGTTGGGACCAATGGTAAGTGGTAAAATATATCCGGTCGTTGTCCTTCTCTGAAGGTAATCTGTCTATCGACTGACTCGACGGTCACTTGCCTCAGACTACTGTTGAATCGAATTCCTCGCAAATAACTAAATAATCTAAAATAAAATGTATTTCGATAATCACGGTGAGCCTGTCATCAGCTTCAATAGACTAGAAGTTGTTTTTGATTGGAAGTCCTCTGTCAATTAATAAAATTGCTTCTTAGGAATGCAGAGTGTCGATGTTAAGGCAGTCATCACAGGCGTCTTTGGTTTCATCTAATTGTTCGATGTCGGAGCTTACAACGTAATGTGAACTATCACAGGACGCTAATTAGCAGGTAACGCAGCGGGACAGAATATATACAAAAGGTCTATACGAAGTTAAAAGAGAAACACACAGGCTCGCTATACGTCGCCGCCGCCGTACAACGCCTGCATCTAACGGTTGCAGAAGTAAACAGAAAAGACGGGAGGAACGTGCCGTTTTCGGGGAACCATCGATATCACCAAGACCGATTCCGCCGTTGAAAACGAACGTGGATATATCCAGAGTAGGCAGTGCCGCCTCCAGCGATCGCTTCACGTGTTGCCATAAGAGCTGGAAACCCGGCAGACGACAGAGCAACGAGCAGACGACGTGCGCTCGCGTGTCGTCTGCTAAAGATTCGGTGTGCTCGGAAAGGAGGCTAGTAAATGATGGTGATGCTGATGCATCGCCAGGGGCAGGTGATTGGTTCGGGGCACAGGAGCCTTCTGGAAGAATCCGTTGCCGAGAGAAGGAGCGAGGGTTGCACCGGTCCACGGACCGGGGGGAGAGGGAACCTCTTCCTCTCTTTCTGCCCGAAGGCCCGGAAGGCGATGAGGAAGGGCGAGAAGGGACACCAGGTTGTACTTCGGCAGTTTCGGCCACGTGGCCCTTTGGGGCGTGAAGAAGCAGAAGCGAGGGTGGGAGTTAAGAACTGTGACGTCACGGGAAGCCTGATGTACTTCTGGTTGAGTGATATGATGGTGCTGTAATCGCCCCATTAGTTTGGGTTGGTGCAATCGTTTTGTGTGAAATTATGCTTAACTTCCAATGAGGTAATATCAAACCAAAATAAATTTCTGAAAAAAAAAATGGAGGACCCTCGATCCCGTGAAATGCAAAGCGTGATTTTACTATCCTTTCAGAAACAGCCTAGTGTGACTTGTATTTCGTCAGCTGAAGCTATCAGTACTTTAATTCTGCGCGCTTTAAATTTTCGATTTTAAATTTTTTTTATTTATTTGTGAATACTGTTCACCCCAAGTACGGGGCTTTAACAGAAGTGGGGTATATAGAACACTCAAACATACAACATCAGGGCTACAACACAGTACGCATTCAGCGACATCTACTTAAAATAAACGGGCTGAAATAGCACACACTTTCAACATATTATCTAGCACTGAACAAAATGAATTCTCAGCACATGAAATCTACGACTTAGCAAAAATATTTGAAGTACAATTTATCAGTCCAAATCACACACATTCAGAAGGGCGCTCTCGAATTCATCTAAACAGTCCAATGTCAAAATATTTTGTGGGAGATTATTCCAGTCTTTTACAGTTCTAGGGAAAAAAGAAGACTTATAAACGTCAATGTTACATTTGGGCACTTCAAACTGATTAGTACTAACGTGTCTGAGTTCTCTCGATGCGCGATGTGTTAATCTAGAATCCGGGTTGATATTATACAGGTGATGAGAAAACATAAAGAAAAACTTTAGTCGAGCGATTTTTCGACGGACGGAAAGTAAGGGGAGATTGAGGCTGTTCAGCATATCTGTAACAGAATCAAGTCGCTTGTATTTGGATAAAATAAATCGCACCGCCTTCCTCTGAACTTTTTCGAGTTCGCCAATTTGATTTTTTCTATAGGGGTCCCACACCGATGCAGCGTACTCCAAGGTAGGCCTAATATACGTTGTGTAGGCCATTAACTTCACTTGAGGCGGAGCACTGTTCAGGTTTCGTCTTAAAAACCAAAGCTTTTTCATTGCTTTCTGACATATTTCATTTATGTGCCTACCCCAACTTAAGTCTTTAGAAAGTGTCACACCCAAGTATTTAAAACTATCAACTTCAACCAAAGGACTCCCATCAAGCTCGTAAGTAAAAGAAAGAACATGCTTAGTTCTGTTAGTTATTCGTGCAAACACTGTTTTTTGTGTATTAATTTTCATCTTCCATTCTGAGCACCAATCTTGAATAGACCTAACGGATGCACTTAATCTGTGCTGGTCGTCTTCCTCCCTGATTTTTGAATATAACAGACAATCATCCGCAAAGAGCCGCACAGTAACCCCTCGGCTTATTTCTGCCGCGATATCATTAATGTAAATTAAAAATAATACTGGCCCGAGTACTGACCCCTGGGGGACGCCCGAGGGCACTTCAGATACAATTGAACAGACACCGTTAACCTCTACATGCTGCACCCGATTAGATAAATACGCCCTGATCCACAATATCACGCTATGATTTACACCATGCAAAGAAAGTTTATGAAGTAGTTCAGTGTGTGGTACTCTATCAAACGCCTTAGAAAGGTCAAGGCATATCGCATCAATCTGTCCTCGCTCATTAGAAGAAGCGGCAAAATCGTCAAATGTTTCTATGAGTTGCGTGACCGTCGATAGTTGCTGGCGGAATCCATGTTGGTTAGAATGAAAAATGTTGGAGGATTCAAAATACTTGTATAATGCTTTTGAAATAATATGCTCAAATAATTTGCATACTATGCACGTTAGAGATACGGGGCGGTAGTTTTCAATATTATGCTTACTTCCTTTTTTAAGAATTGGTACGACCCTTGCACTGCGCCAATCGGGGGGTACACGGTGTTGTTTCAGTGATGTTTGAAAAATAATGGTAAGAAATTTTGAAACCCATTCTGCATATCTTTTTAAAAACTCGTTTGGTATTTTGTCTGGCCCGGTTGACTTCTTTACGTCTAAGTTTAATAGTAATGAAAAGACTCCTCTTCAGTAATCATTATATCCCCCATAGTACTATTTGTCGCACTGAAGCTCAAGTCCTCTATAGCACCGTCTGTATTAACAAACACACTATGGAAAAAGTTATTAAACCTATCGGCGATATCTTTTGGATCGGTCACAGTTTCATTGTTTTCGATGATATATCTAATCGTTCCTTTCGAGGTTTTAGGCGACGCCAAAATTTGTCAGGTGAGTTTCTCGTAAAATGTAACGATACAAAATGTGTATGTGCACGGAATTTATCATCTGCGGGTTCAGTGCGTGTTAAAGTCCCATTGTGTGTTCGGGTGTGAGCGTGTATGTGCGTCTGTTATGAACAGATAAAATGTCTCCGTGAGTGTGAAGGATCTTTTTACCAAGACTTAATGACATTTTTTTCCTCAAGGTTGCGTGATTGTCACTTCCAAGTTCTAACGAAAACCGAGAGGATCTTGTAGCGACTTAAAAAGAAACATACCAAACCCGAATGGCCCTTGCTAAGCATTACTTAGCATAACTATCTTGCGAACAAACAGGGTTGTCGCCACAATTAGCCTAACTACAACCTTCTCCTGTTGGCCCAGGTCGTGGAAGCAATCAATTTCCGGAACAAGCGCCGCTTCCGGGGAAGGTTTGATGAAAAGCAACACCATTTCGCCAGGCCTGACCACGGGAGAATATCGTTTATTCAATTAAGCTCTCGATGTATTGAACATTCCGTTCTCTGTTCTTTCTCTTCCAACGTTGTTGTCTCCTGACTCGCATTTCTCAAAAAGCATAAGGAGCTGAGAAACATGTATTACAATAAAAAAGAAGAAAATACAATAATACGAGCAGGATTAAAAGTACAAAAGCACTTCAATGCGGAAGGTAATTTTGATATAATTATGAAAAAAAATAATACTATCACTATCATATAAAAATGATAAATTATGCAAATGTACCGTATTATTCTAGCTTAGGATAACATACCCTCCCATTTAATTCAGTGATTTAAAGGTAGTCGTTGGAAGTAACAACTCTGACCGGAGTTGAGCTGCAGGTCGCGCTCCTCTTTCTCTTCAGTCAGCGAGGCTGCTCTTCAGCATGTTCCTCGGCCAGTATCGGCTCCGACAGCGGTATTTGGGCAACTCCACAAGCTTTGACAGCAAACAGGGAGGCAGGAGGTCACTTTGTGCTCCGGAAGTAGGCCGAAACCTCTTGTTTCATGCGTATGTCCCAAGTTGAAGGCGAGTGAGAAAAAGTGAGTTGTCGGAACGTATAAAACGGACAAAATAGAAAACGCCATTATACGCACCGCAGAAGAACACTGTCAGACGTATAGAAATGTCAAGTAACAGTATTAGGCAGAAAGAAACGAAACGGAGAGAAGCATCACAGAGCGTCTCTCTAAACAAAGCCGACGCTACAAGGACGACAGCGTTGCCTACATCGCTTTCGTCAGCTACGAGCGCGTGCACACGATAACAGGCCTCGTTCCAACGCATTACCAGGTTTGCCATACAAATAAGAGAAAAATAACTAACACTGTAAAAAAATGTCCAGAGCTGGAAATTTTGTTTTACGTGAACTACTTTGCTTTTATAAAAACAAACAACAATGCCTTTTTTTTTTTACATTGCAGTATTTTTTATTTATGACCTCTCACCGGCTCTTCAGAGACAGTTAGAGAATCTGATTATAAATTTACGACACATGCCAGACTATAAAATGGCGTGACTAGCTGCAAAAATGGTTACACGATCTCGAGCAGCGAAAGCATCATTTTTAAAAATTCCTACGATATATCGTGGAAAACTTTGTTTTTTACCTTCGATTTCTCGAAAATCCGTAAATTCCTGTAACTACCGCAAAGAGGTCGTGCAGAATGTAGCTCCACAAACTTGAGGGTAGCTTCTGTACCCAAAGGCTGCATAAAAAAAGATGATAATGATGGAGTCGGTATAAGCAGAACACAGGGCGCGGATTTAAGCAGGGGGAAGGGGTCAGGAGGATCGGCCTACTCCTCCTACCACCCAAAAAGCAACCTTTACATTTTATGGAAAAAGAAGCAAACCACATCAAACTTTCTTTTAGAAAGAAATGGAAAGTTTTTTTTTTTTTTTTGTTATTTGGTGAATATTAGGTCAACGTAATGAATGTGGGTAACACATCACCCGTAACGTCAGGCCTTCAGTGCACTCCCCTCACCCTCGTCCCATCTCTCCCTCAAACCCGACTCACAAACCGGCCCCCTGACATAGAATATGATTTGTATCGAGAATAGGTCAAGTGAATTGTACGTACGAAAGCTCAGGAAGCCGCCGTCACGCGAATCGCTGCATTATTCAAGTCGACAGTCTGCCGGTCCTGAACAATCGATCAGTACAAAAACCGTCTCCATGTTCGAAGCGCGTATAAAAGCGGACAAAAAACTGAGGCCCGTAGATTGATGACGTCATTCGCGCCTGCAGCTACGACCCTGCCCATTGTTTTGTGTGGGAAAAATATGAGAGCGGCTCGGGTTAGCCGTGGTCACGCGCAAACTTTGCTTTTAAACCCACAACGACCGAAAAACTTTTTCACGACACTAGCTCGGTGGTTGCGATATAAATAAACAAGTACCCCATAATACCGACTAAAGTCGAAAAACGTAAGAACATCCGCCGCGGCAATATTCAAGGAGCCACCGAAGAGGATCCCTGGTTTGAACGTTTATTTCATTCTGTTGACCTTCCATTTGCCAAATAACCAAAACACTTATATATATATATATACAACAAACAAACAATAATGACCAAAAGTTGATGGCGTGCCCGCTTTCTGGCGCGATAAGTCGGCGGCCTTGACTGCGCCGGAAAGGCCAGACGGATGGCAGGAGGACCCTCGTTTTTTTTGCGTCTGCATACGCTTATACGTCATCGGAAGCTGCCCCAGCGACTCGACAGCCCGAATTAAATGACGCGCCAATTAAATGGAATAAGAAAGATGCGTTACACTCCGTTTCACATTAAAGGTCTGATGCTCCATCGCATGCCGATCCGATGGAGCAAAGATCCAGCAGCGCCAAAAGTATATTGTAAGGGCGGTCGTCGTCTTTTTGAGTTTACTAACACATGCTAAAACAATCACGCACGCTTCCTGCGCCGTGATCCTGTGTTTCTTTTTTTGTTGCTTCTTTTGTGCGTGATTTTATTAGCCGCGTGACAGGAAACGCTCAAAAGACGGCGAGCGACGTGACGATGCCTCTTGGCGGTGCGTGATTGGCTGCGTCGGATTATAACGCCGGCTGCAGTAGACTGGCCTGAAACGGAAACGAAAGGGAAAATGTTATTATTATTAAAGACATTTTCAAACAAACTGACTACAAATAAACCGATCACTAATCTAGAAACTTGGCCGGGTTCTTCCCTAGTAAATTCTGTCACCACAAACGACGCTAATGTAAGTAAAAGCAAAAAAACAAAAACCAAGAAAACCCAGCAACTCTGATAAGTTTTTTTAAAAGCAGATGTTGCTGCGGATTGTGCTTTCTCTACCAAGCGCTAATGACGTTCCGCTCTGCTTATTATCTTCGGTTATCAAAGAACGTTTGTTTAGGCCCAGCGTAGAAGTAACGTTCTTAGTTAATCCCTTTGACTCTAGTAGGAACTCGGGGCACACGCCCTGTATTCCAGGCAGGAACGTTCCGGTTTCAAAGGAGATGTTCCCAGCGCTCGTGAGGCACATACGATGTTTTACGCATAGCCTTCTTTATCTTTCTTCACATCCACCGAGAATTCTTCGCCTTTGAATCCTCGACATAGAATCTCTTTGGCGTCCAGTTTTAGCGTTTTTGTGCGAGCCTTTGTCTTCTTCTCTTCTTGAGAGGAATTTTTCCTGTGTCACTTTTTTGCGCCGGTGTCTCGGAGCCGTTCGTCGGGCCGGCTTTCTCTGTGGTCCTTTTCGCCTCCTCCTGGTGGTTGGGATTTCTGCGACCAGCCCGCTTCGAATAGTCCGTCTACTTTTATTGTAGCTTGTAGGAGCTCGTAAGAGTTCGTAAGCTTCATTCTTCGCGGGAGTTGAGCGGTTTGTCTGTTGTCTCAACCTTTTCGTGCCTTCAGCACTACGGCAAGTGGATTTGGGTCTCTGATTTTTAGATGGCGGATAAATGTTGTAGCACACACACCATAGTGTTTGTGCTACCGGTAAGGAAACTTGAAGCCACCGGGCCTCGAAAGGTCCACCCAGATTGGTGTTGAAGGCCACAAGGTTGCAGCTGTCCTCACAACGTAGCCTCTGGTTACTCTTGACTTCACACAGCTGGTCGGAGCCAGTGAGAAGGCTTATGCCTGGTTTTGTAGGTACACCGGGGAAGAAAAGTTGGTCTACGATGCAACCTCTAACTTCAATGCTTTCGACAAACTTACGGACCGCAGGCGCATCCACATCTTTGCAAATGAACGTTGTCTGACCACTCGTAGTTGTACTGACTTGTTAGCTTCAGTTGAACTGTTGTTGTGGTAGATGGCTCGAATTCCCCGAAGGTATTCAAAAGCACTCTAATCTCTCCTAGCACTCGTAGACCCAGCTTTCGGAAAGCGTCATCGCGTATGAGCGTTCGTTGGCCACCTCCATCGAAGACAGGACGTATATTGCCACTGTTTTCTTCTTCGACCACCTAGATTAGGAATGTCGGTAGTAGGAGCTGGGGCTATGCTGCACGTTTTGGACTCCCAGGAGACTAGGGGAAGGAAGTACGTAGGTGTGAATGAACGTATCTTAGCAACACCACGCATCGCGGAAATCACCGTCATCAGCGACTCCACCAATCAACATCCAAAGAGCGTTGTGACGTTACCTTCTCCTAGTCTGGGAGTCCAAAACGCAACATAGCCCCCTGGTCACTTGGGTGTCAATCGAAATATCGGGACTGTCTGCCCCGGCGCTCTGGACGAAAGTTTACTGGTGCTTTGCTGAGGGTTTCCAGGTTGGATCGCACATGGTTGCCGCATGTCTTCCTACACAGAAAGTGCATGCCAACCTTTTCGGCAATTCTTTGATCGATGCCTTGCGATGGTACACAGAAAACATCTCATATGTCCAGCAAAGTTTCTTCTTTTTTTCCCATAGAGAGAAGTCACACGTGCAGTTTACGCCGAAGTGCTTCTACAAAAAAGTAATCACTTCTCCGCGGTCTTCAGCGTCATATGCAGTAGTGCAGAGGTCGGTAAGAGCGCTCGTTCTTGTTGCTCGGAGTTATATCGGTTTGTTCTTGGAGGTCAATCAATGCTGACACCACACCTTTCTCGGCTCTCGATCTCGATGATTAGATACTGATACTCTGCAGCAAATTCTGCAACTTGTTCCCTTCTGAAAGTGTCAAGAAAGTGTCTGAAAGTGTCCGTAAGATAGAAGAGTTTGGAGTTTGAAAGATGCCTTGCTGAAGTCGCTTACAATCTCCAAAACCGCCGAGTCAAAATTTTAATGGCGTCGCATTCGTGACTTGGACGCCAGCGATAAGGGACCGTGGCGGGTCCACTAACCAGCGACGTCTTCAAGTTACTGGAACTTCTCGCTGCTTGATAGTGCTTCGATTTCTCGTGAACGACCACGATCCTCGACTCTCGCTGAAGAATGACTTGACATTCAGCGAGTTTCGGTAGCTTGATCCCTCTCTGTCTTCGTTCTTCGACTACGTGAGTCAATTGCCGATGTTGATAGTCGCGGTGGCTCACAGATCATAGCTGCTCTGCTTTCCCTCGAGGTATGCCCAAAGGCTGATAAGTTGTTTCTTCCTCGTATTCGATATGGCCAGCTTGTATTCGGCCTCGAGATCGCAGTCATCCATGAACGGTTTCTAACTCCGTCGATCCAGATTACTTCAGTTCTTCGTAATTCCGCTTCGAGACTTTCTCGCGATGGTGATGGAATTGATTTGAGCGACATCCGCAGTGCCGAGAACGGCGGTGACCTCTCTGACGATTCGGCTATTTTTGGCCTCTGCGAGTAATTCCCTTCGTTCTCACCCAACACCAAGATGTTCAGTTGAGAATTGGGCAAGCGACATGGAAGAAATTGCTTACTCTCTCCGACGTCCTTTTAAGATTCGTTTGACGGTCAGTCCTTGGCGTCCACTCGTTCGCGGCTCAGTCACTGACTTCTCGTTGTTTTCATTGAGGGGCCGGGGGATCGGTGGCCGAGTGGGCTAAAGCGCACACCCAGCACCCGACGCGGCGCGTGAGCGAAAGCTCGCGCCGCAGAACTCAGGGATCCTGGGTTCGACCAACTACACGCTGTATAAATATCCCCACAACCCAAAAGCTCCACCCTGCCCGTTTCGATCTGGATGAGCATCGTACCGGCGTGCGAGTCGTGTATCACTACTGCGTGGTGCACGTTAAAGACCCAGCTAGCGGTTGTTACCGCACTGGCTAAATTGCTCATCTACAGCGAGTGACTCGTCGCAACTTTAAATGGCTGACCAACTACACGCTGTATAAATATCCCCACAACCCCAATTTTTTATATTGCACCGCGTGTTTCTTGGCAGAACCCAGGGATCCTGGGTTCAATCAATCCCCACCCCTGCCCGTTTCGATCTGGATGAGCATCGTACCGGCGTGCGGTCGTGTATCACTACTGCGTGGTGCACGTTAAAGACAGGCTAGCGGTTGCTACGCACTGGCTAAATTGCTCATCTACAGCGAGTGACTCGTCGCAACTTTAAATGGCTGACCAACTACACGCTGTATAAATATCCCCACAACCCCAATTTTTTATATTGCACCGCGTGTTTCTTGGCAGAACCCAGGGATCCTGGGTTCAATCAATCCCACCCCTGCCCGTTTCGATCTGGATGAGCATCGTACCGGCGTGCGGTCGTGTATCACTACTGCGTGGTGCACGTTAAAGACCCCAGGCTAGCGGTTGTGCCGCACTGGCTAAATTGCTCATCTACAGCGAGTGACTCGTCGCAACTTTAAATGGCTGACCAACTACACGCTGTACTAAATATCCCACAACCCCCAATTTTTTATATTGCACCGCGTGTTTCTTGGCAGAACCCAGGGATCCTGGGTTCAATCAATCCCCACCCCTGCCCGTTTCGATCTGGATGAGCATCGTACCGGCGTGCGGTCGTATATCACTACTGCGTGGTGCACGTTAAAGACCCCAGGCTAGCGGTTGTACCTGCACTCGCTAAATTGCTCATCTACAGCGGTGAGTGACCTCGTCGCAACCCCAAATGGCTGACCAACTACACGCCGAAGGAATATCCCCACAACCCCACTTTTGAGTATTGCACCGCGTGTTTTCTTTGGCAGAACCCAGGGATCCGGGCCCAATCAATCCCCACCGCCTGCCCGTTCGGGATCTGGATGAGCATCGTACCGGCGTGCGGTCGTGTATCACCGACTGCGTGGTGCACGTTAAAGACCCCAGGCTGGCGGTTGTGCCGCACTGGCTAAATTGCTCATCTACAGCGAGTGACTCGTCGCAACTTTAAATGGCTGACCAACTACACGCTGTATAAATATCCCCACAACCC
>JAZHYW010026898.1:0-87881 GCA_037355805.1 Ixodes ricinus | reverse complement strand
GAGTGTTGCGATGAGCTGGTTTTCAACCGTTGATACAAATATGACAGTCAGCCCTTCTGTCACTTTCGGCAAGTGGGTAACCGTATCCGTGCTTTTGCTTGAGTTTGAGTCAGTCTTCTTGCGTTTTTACCTCCTTTGGTCTGCCAGCCTTCTTCGTCGTCGTTGAGCTCCATGTCTACAGAGCTGCGACTCTTCGGCATTCAATACGTTGATATTTGAATGTTGACCAGCTGCGAGGTCTTCTGCCAAGTCAGCAGCGGAAGCTTCGTACTCCGATTTAGCAAGAGATGTACCGCATATCGAGGAACTCGAGCTGTATCGGTCGGTTGCAGCTCTTTGACTTGCCGTTAGTGAGGGAGTTCTGGTGGACATAGCGGAGTCGTTTCAGGAAAGCCGAGGAATAATCCCCAGCCGACCGGCACACCTGCCCTCATACAGCTGGAGGCAGGCTTCGCACTAGTATAGGCTCAAAGAAAAACGTGTAGAAGGTTGATACTATTAAGATATAGCCACAAATAAGAGAGACAAAAAGAGCACAGACCTATTCGAAGCACGTCTTCTTCTTCCAGCCTCATCAGTGGGTGAAACAAGCCTAAAACCGCAGTATTTGCAGCCGCCGACAGATGCACTCTTAAAAATGCCCACCAGACGTCTACTTTCCCACAGAATACTCGGAACGCCAATCATTGCGATCTGCAAAGAGAAATCGGCGAATGATGAGACTGAAAATATGTTAAGCTTAAAAATGAAGTCTGAGTTGTGACACTGAGAATGACGTTTCATCGGTCATGCTCGGTGTGGCACCATCTATCCTATTTGGTAGCAGCCAAAGTCGTCAACCACAACGCATCCCCCGAAGTCGGCCGCACCGAGTCCATTCCAAGACTATCGGCCTTAATGCTGTTCTCGGCCCCAGGCAGTGTTGTAGGCGTTGCCGGAAAAAGTAACTAAATACGTTACTCGTTACTTGCAAATAAAAGTAACGCGTTACCGACCTACATGTTACCTCAAAATAAAAGGAACGCGTTACCGTTACCGTTACTGATAAAAAGTAACGCACGTTACTGTTGCGTTACTGTTTATTCGTGAACTAAAACATTTGCTGTTTCGACGTTTGATATGTGCGTAAGTGCCATAGCTAAAATATGTCCATGTCCACGTGGGTCCGGAGAGCCACTCACACGCTCTGTTGGCTGTCGGTCAATCGCTCAAGGCCTCCTCCGTTTTTCAAGTCCCGAAAACGGGAAAGGGAATGACACCAAGGTGTCATTCTCTTTCCCAGTGGGAAAGCGAAATGCCGGGCTTCGACGCAGAAATCTCCAAATCCACCCGAAGCCGGACCTCTTTGGCCTTCCAGCCGAGGCGACGGCGGTAGCGAGGTCCACGAGCCGCGGGAGAAAACCAGTGGCAGGTGGCGTGTGACGTCAAATCTGAATAGCACCGACGTCAAAGAAAAGTGGAGGAAAGCGGCATTTGTTTGACTAAGGAATTTATAACTGGGCACTTAAAAAGACAAAAAAAAATTAAAATTTAATGTTTCTTAAGTTTTAGGAAGTAAAGTAACGTAACGTAATTTCATTTTGTGATAGGTCGCCAAGTTTTTGTGTTGACAGACCACAAGTCCACGCCTTTCAATCTCTGAGACCCGACGATGGCAGTCACTCCCAGAGTGAGCTTCGGCAAATTACCTGCATATCAATGGACGAGAGAGCCTCGTCCATTGATAATATCGTGAGCACTTTAAGCATGTCGGCAGCCGCCGTAACTATACTGTATCCGCACACTTGCAAACGACAAGCAATATGCCTCGGTTCCTTGCCCTCAAGAAGTGCAGGGACGACGTTACAAACCAACGCGGCAAGCTCACCTACAAATGGCTTCATTATAATGCTTCATTGAACAACGTGTTCTGTGAGACCTGTCACGCTGCTTTCAAGATCCGTGTATACCCCTCCCTGACACATCGAAGGACATTGACTCTTACCTTTGTACACAATGGCTTTTTCAACTGGAAGAAAGGTTTGCAGAGATTTCAGAGCCACGAGGCCTCCAGTTTTCATCGGGCAGCCTTAGCCTCTAAATTATCTGTTGATAATGGTCTAAATGTTGCTTCTCGTTGCTTTAAAAGAAAGCAAAAGAAAATGAAGGACGCTATAGAAAGGCACTTCTAGCCATAGTATCTTCGTTGCACAATTTGGCATGTCAATACCCAGCGGTACGTGGCCATGATGATACAGAAAGCAACGTAAGACAGCTCCTAGAAGTACGCGAAAATGACATATCAGAGCTGCAATCTTGGCTTTGCCGATCTGGGTACAAATGGCTTTCTCCTAAATTTTTTAACGAACTGTTAGAAATGATGGCTCACGATGTCCTTTGCTCATTGACAAACGAAGTCCGCGAAGCAGGGCATCTTGCCATGTTATTGGAAGAGACAACGGATATGTCGGTCAAAGAGCAGGTATCGATTTGCTTTAAAATTTTTAAAGATAACTTCGAGTTACAGGAGTTATTTTGTGGTTTTTATAACGCAGCAGACACAAAAGCGACCACACTCTTCACCATTCTCAAAGACACACTCTGCCGTTTTAGCTTGCCGATTGACATGTGCCGTGGGCAACGTTTCGATGATGCCGCAAACATGAGGGGCAAGTATACAGTGGGCTCCAAGCGCTCATGCAACAGGAAGAACGCTGTGCGTGCACTTTGTGACGCATGTCCTTAATTTTGTGTTACAGGACCTGGAATCTCAACCTACACACGTTTCCCGTTAAGAAAAAAAAAAAAAGGAAAGAAACAACGTGAAATGTGACATTAAAGGGACCATGAAATGACCTTTTTACTTTTGCCAGATAACTTTTACATTAAACCTTCAACGTTCACTGAATGCCGAACAGGCATCCGTTTTCGTCTCGGTTCATTAACTTCTACACAAAAAAATAATGAAATATCGACTTTTTCCTTCTCTCCAACTGACCGCAAAACAAGTTGCGGCGTAATTTTGACGGTCGTGACGTACGCTGGGACAGGAACCGGAAGTTCTCTCGGCAGTAGGAGAGTGGGGGCGTTACCGGCGGCGAGTTGGGGGTGCGCCGGGATGTCACCGACGTATTTTCTGAATCGACGCCTCTCACCGCCGCGATAGCCATGGACACATTGCAGCTGTGCAAAATTCAATGAGATATGTTGCGCTACAGCGACAGCATGGGACTAGTCTCATACGCCGGTATGCCTGTTGGGAAGTGCGGCGAGTCTTCCGGTGAAGACTCCAGAAGTCAACCCAGCTGTCACTGTTGGTAAAAGGCGGCCCGTGTCAGTCGTTTGCAAAGCGACGTAGATGGAAACAAATCGCCGCGGCGTTTTACACGGCCTCGGAGATGCAGGAGCGAGCCGACGTTAAAAAATATACGTTTGAACTACGACAGTGTCAGCAAGAGCCACGTAAATACCTGTTCACACTCTGAGCGGACGCGCGCGTTTGATGGAAGTGCTGTATTCGCACTGTTGGTAAGCGCTTCGAGACCGATCTTTTACGATTGCAACTCGATACTGACGTGACACTCGGCAAAGGAAGGTTGGACCGGCATTGCACGTAGCTCCCACGTACTGTTATAGCTCGACAGTGACGCGCAGTCGTGTCAGAATAAAAAATGCATACTAATAACAAAGTGTACATACCGTGTTACGAAGGTAATCCATACGGCGTTTATTTGAGCTCTATATCACACAAAACAAGAAGACAGAAGCGACGAGAGTCCCTTTTCGACGACAGTGTTCGTCAACACTGCCTCGGAAAACAAGGGGAAGATATTGACCTCACCTCTTAATCTAAAATTGAGGTCAGCGATCAAACTATAATACGGGAAGGGTCCACAAGGGTCGCGCGGGCATATTCCATTCAGCACGCCAACCGGTCGTGGCAGACGGTCTTGGCCAAGGACCGTTGAAGCAACGCACCACTGAGTCGGCTGCTAGGCCTAGTGCCGAGTTCGGTGGATTCGTAGACGCGTTGTAGCTTCTCTCGGGTGTTTGTGGATCCAGCGTTCTTGTTCGTCGTGGTCTGTTTCAAGTACTTTTTTCCTGCTGCTTGAAGTCGGGACGCGCGAGAAGAACACGTAAAAAATAAACGTTCGTTGGTCGTCGTGATTACGGTGACCAAACTACGCTGTCGGCCATGCTGATTTGATCGGAAAAGGACAGCTTCGGAGCTGGCGGAGCTCAGAGCCTTTTATACTGGGAGAGTTCGGCGGTTCATTGATCCAGCCGCCCGTCTGGCAACAATGCGCGAGCAGTCTGGCAACTAGGCGCGTCGCGCTCCGATCTTGTGTTCCGCCATGATGTGCCTTCCAGTCTCGCGCCTACTCGCTGCCCGTAGCAGACACGTAGCGTAGAGCTCTCGATAGAGCCAGCCTAGAGCGAAAGACACGGACGGAAATGGTTGTTGAGCACGTCAGACGATACGCCTGAAGAAAATGGGGTGCTGCAGTGCCGTGGACTGCTCGAGCAGCGCAAGAAAAGGTTCTAAAATGTACCGATTCCCGCGAGAGAAGAAACCGCCCAAGAAGCAAATCCGGGAGGCCAGAATGAAGAGGGCTAACTGGAGGCCGACCTCGAGTTCTCGCCTTTGTGAGGTAAGTTTATTCCGTTTATAAGCTATACTCCGTTTCACCTTAGGTGCGAGCAAAGTCAAAGCTAGGAGCGCGAACGCAACGATTTGCACGTTCCTGACTTTCACGCGGGCTCGTGCAGTGCGGGCGTTGCTTCACGCTGTATGATCGCGCTTCGACTGCGCTCGCAAATCGACTGCGCTCGCAAATAAGGTGAAGCGAAGTATAGTTTATAAACGAAATGAACTTACCTCGCAGAGGCGAGAACTCGAGGTCGGGTTCCAGTTAGCCCTTTTCATTCTGGCCTCCCGGATTTTGTTTCTCGGGCGGTTTTCTTCCCTTGCGGGAATCGGTACACTTTAGAACCTTTTCTTGCGCTGTTCGAGCAGTCCACGGCACTGTAGCAACCCATTTTCTTCAGACATTTTGTAATTATGTCCAGCGATATGATAAGTAGTAGATTCGAGCCACGCAAAATTATTTGCCTGCATAAAAACGAAAAAAAAATACACACCCGCTTGTTAAAAAAGGGGATCGCCTCCAGAAATGCATACATTAAATTTGCGTGCCACAACGCTACAAAAAGCTCGCGAGGTACTACAAACTCTCATTGAGTGTACAAAGCAACAATTTGGCCGCTCTGAAACACTTAGGATGCCGCCGAACGCTAAAAAATATCACGGTTTTCGGCCCGTTTATGAACGGCCGCAGTTCATTATTGGGTTGCAGTTTTATTGTTATTTTGACTCACGCTTACACGGATACAGCACTGCATCATAAATGCATCTTTTTCAACCTTCTCGTAACGTTAAGAAACATGCGAGCGCCAAAAACTCTCCGAGCATCAGCGCGCGTCAACGAAGCCCCACTCGCTCGGCGGCACAACATGGTGGATCCGGAGCAAAGCTAAATCGGCTAAATCTAGCCGGACGTAAGCCCCTCCCCACCGCCGAACTCTCCCAGTATAGAAGGCTCTGGCGGAGCTGGCTCTCAGCTTCGTTTACCACACGATAGATGGCGCTTGGCTCTCAGCATTATCAAATTTGGCAATTTTCGCCACACATCTCTAATTATGCTACAAAATGTGGATCTGAATATTATTTAACAAAACTTTTAGGAAACATTTGCCTGCTATTTATTTTTTATGATCGCGGTGCTGGTGAGGTAGGCGCTTACCCAATAGGCGACGTGGATTCGGCTGACGTGCTGCAGTTCCGCGGATGCATAGCAGTCAAAAGGCAGAGAGCTTTCGAAGGAAAGAAGGCGCAAAATAGTCCAGTTTTCTTTTAAAAGTTCTATAGCAAAGAATTTTTGTTGGCTCCCTATTTTTGTGTTTTTGTGTTTCTTTTCGCACCTTTTACGGCGTCCGGTGGATGAAATTCGATTTCAGAATCATTTCATGGTCCCTTTAAAGGGGTCATGAAACGATTCTCCTACTTCTTCCTCCTTAGCTTTAATGCTCAACTCAAATGAGAATTGTGAAATCACGTCGTCGTGACATTCTTCGGCACCGGTGCGATGACTCCTAGCTTCCACCGTGCTTTTTAAGCACACAATATATATAGGGTGTCACAAAAGAAAATTTACAGGGTTTTTATTTCCGCAAAAATGAACTATAGTCGGTGACAGGTCAAGAACGAAGTAGAAGCTCCTCCCACCTCTTTCCACCTTGGCAGGGCGAACGCTGGAGAGGAGGCGACCTCCTCTCCACCGTTCTCTCCGCTGAAGTGGAAGGAGGTGGGAGGAGCTTCCACTTCGTTCTTGACCTGTCACCGACTATAGGCATCGCCAAACGCTCATTGTCCGCCTACAGGTAGCGCTAGAGGTCACAACCAGATGCCAAAGTTACAGCCCGATCTGATAACTTAATCAAAAGTTAAAAGTGATTTTCTGAAAATTTCAATGGGAAAATGGCGGCCGACGGAGTTTCCGAATACATGGGGCTCTATGGCACCAGAAACCGAAAACGGGCGAAAATGGGCTCCATTTTCCCATTGAAATTTTCAGAAAATCACTTATAACTTTTGATTAAGTTATCGGATCGGGCTGAAACTTTGGCATCTGGTTGTGACCTCTAGCGCTATACCTTTGGGTGGAGAATGAGCGTTCGGTGATGCCTAGTTTATTTTTGCGGTAAAAAAGACGGTGTAAATTTTATTTTGTGACCCTGTACTTGTCATTCCCCAGTGACGATAGGTTCCGTCAAGGCACTCATTGCCCACGAACGCGAATCCGAATATTCGTCGACGGATTGATTGTTGACGAGCGCATACGTCCGAGTGACGCAGTTCTCGTGTCCAATACGTGAGCTGGGCTCGGCTGACGTCAGGTTGGCACCGCTGACGCGCTTCGGGAACCGCGGATGTATCATAGTGAAAAGGCGGAGGGCTTTTGAAGGAAAGAAGGTACAAAATAGTCCGCTAAACTTTCAAATGTTCGTACCGAAAAGCTGGCTGTTGACTTTCTAGCCTCTTTCTTTTGGCCAACTAAACGATACGCGATTAGTAAAGTCCCAATTTAAAATAATTTATCCCAGCCCAAAATTTGTTTCATGACCCCTTTAATGTGGTCTGTGCACGTGAGTAGTTATTAGTTATATGACCAGGTGTACAAAGGTGGATAATTGCCACAAGTAAATTAATTAACAAGAGTATTCTAAATTTTTTTTTAATTTTATGATAAATATAGAGTTTTAATGAAACGCGGTTTTTCCAATTTTCTCTAAAGGGTAAGGTCTGTCGTGCAAATAGTGGTGCTCGAACTCCTAGTGCTAATTCATTTAGCCAACGAGAGTGTAAGCCGGAAGCAATTAATCGTTTGGTTTCAGCGCACCGCGTCTGTACTGACAAGTCCAAAGACTTTTTTTCCATGAACACACGCAAGAGTGATAGAGATAAGAAAAAAATAAAAAAACACGACGCCAACTAGAGGAATGACAAATTGAAATGGTAGGCCGTTTGTACAGTTGATTGTGAGACACTTTTTTGCACCGTTAAAGCTGAACTTGAAAAAAAAAATTACAAGTGCCCTGCTTTTGTGCAACAGAAAATCTCGTCCAGCTTTTTAGCAACAACAATCCTCGCAAAAAGTCAATGGGCTGAGGTGCCGTATGCTTCTAAGCGTGCTCTGTAGGGACTTCGAAGATGCCGTAACTGATCCTCGATGACGCGATGCAGATGTGGCTAAAAAGGGCTCATTGAAAACGTACGGATAAAGAGTAACCCGGAATCGACCCTTATGATGATAAAAATCTCGAGGCGCCTTATTGATAAGGCCGCCATCTTAAAAAAACCAAACAAAAAGAGAACAAGTTTTTTCTTGGAACAGGGGTTTTGAAACCCCGTTCCGCGGAAGCGTTCCTGACAGCCCGCACATGGCCGCGGTCTTTCCAGTGGCGCATTACCCAACAACCGTTCCTTCACCCCCTCCCCCCCCCCAAAAAAAAAAACGCCAGAAAAAAGAAAGGCGTTGCTACGCGCGTCCAAAACGGAAACAAATGTATCAGAAAGAATAAAAAAAAATGAAAGCCGTTTACAACTCCCTCTAATGCCGAATTAGAGCGCAGCTCTTGAGGAGGAGGGGAAGGCACGGGGGGGGGGGGTCACGTGGTTTGGGGGTCACGTGACCTCGAGGGGTGGGACGCGGAAAAAGCTTTCCGCTAAATTTAGCGGGGAAAATTTTCCGCTAAATTCAGCGGGGAAAATTTTCCGCTAGATTTAGCGGGGGTCTGCTAAATTTAGCGGGGAAACTTTTCCGCTAAATTTAGCGGGAAATATTTTCCGCTAGATCTAGCGGGGAAATGTTTCGCTAAATTTAGTGGGGAAAATGTTCCTCTAAATTTAGCGGGGAAAATTTTCCGCTAGATTTGGCGTGGAAAATTTTCCGCTAGATTTTTCGCTAAATTTAGCGGGGAAACTTTTCCGCTAAATTTAGCGGGGAGATTTAGCGGGGAAAATTTTCCGCTAGATCTAACGGGAAAATTTTTCCGCTAAATTTAGGGGGAAAGTTACCAATCATGCACCGCGCGGTTACGCCGACGGCGACGGCGACGCCGCTCAAGCCGGAAACGGGCGCCTAAGAGCTGCGCTCTAAAAGAAAACACATCAAAATGCGTTTTTTTGCCATATTATTTATTGCACATTGTCACCACCAGCATTACTTTTCAGGGATGTCGCAGTTCCCTGCTTCATGTCTGTGTAACTATGATGAAATTCCTTCGCGTTCTCGTGTATATCGTGCTTAGTGTCTCGTGTCATAACTCTCGCGTACTGTCGTCATCAGATCCACCATCCTCACTAGTAGTCTGCCCTGTGTGATTATGCCAAAGTTGCTGTGCGCTTTGATTTATGCCTGGTGACTTGCCTGGGTTACACTTCTTTCGTAATTTTATAATTAGCTACATATTGCATTAAAAAAAATAACTACGCATATTCCATTCGCTTTACTTTTTTCTTAATTCTTGCTCAGGTTTAATTTCTTATCTTTAAATGCTTATTTAGGCCTGCTTATTAGATATTTCCCTATTTTTATTGGGTTATGTACTTTCCGGCCCTCGAAACTGCGACAGGTCTCCAATCCGGCCCCTTAGCGAAAACGTTTGGAAACCCTAGTTCTACAAGGTCTGTTAGTTGGCTTTCCTGCAATACACGAGGCAGGAAATCGTGGTAACTATATGTTTTAGTTCAACTCTAGTCGCGGCGAGCTAATGGAACCAGTCAAGCAGTGTCAAAAGCCCAAGTTGCTGGGTCTTTTTCTGCTTATGATTGGTTCAGCGATGATAGAATACGTACAAAGACGTCACAAACGCCATGATGGTGCGCTTTTGACGGTGTCTGATTGGTCCCATAAGCGAAGTGTAACTTGCGAATGACGATGCTGAGAAGAGTACGATTGGACCCTAAGAATGCGGGGTGCAATGAAGACGACGTTTCACGTGCTCATCCGATGTCATCCGATCCCCATACTGAGCTTTGTCAGAATGGCACTTACTGGGACCCTGGTGCCATTCGCCGTGATTGGCCACCTCCATGTTTTGCAGAAAAGTGAACTCGTACGTTTTTTTTCTTGTTCTTTTAGTATGTAGGATGTGATACGTATACGCATAGGGAGTGCAAGTTGGCTCACCTTTTGTGCACCTCCTGTTTACGCGCCAATTGCGTCCCTATGTGCTTTTGTTTCACCCCGACCTGGACAAATCACGGCGCGCACGCTTGGCTGCCTCGTCATTGTGTCGGTCCCTGGGCGTTCTCTACGTTGTCTTTTTGACTGGCGTGGCCCTCCAGTGCGCCGAAGACTCTTTTCGGAACACGTTTATGCGGACCAGGGTTCTCCAAACGTTTTGGCTAAGGGATTTGGGACCTGTTGCAGCCTCCAGGGCCGAAAAATAGATAAGACAACGTCAATTGAGGAAATACTTAATAAATGAACCTAAATAAGCATTATAAAAAAGCTAGAGAAACAATTAAAAAAAAGGTAAGCTAGGTAATACGTACCCATACTTTCTTTTAAATGCAATATGTTGCTAACTATGACATTAGAAAGTAAATGTGGCCCAGAGAGTTCACCGGGCATAAATCAAAGAGCGTATGAATTTTGACACGGGACAGAAGACTATTGAGAATGATAGCTCTGATGATGACAATATGCGAGAGTTATATGGAACAGATCGTAGTTACACACATCAAATATGACACTAAGAATAGTAATGCTTGTGATGACGATGTATAGCAAATAATAAGGCGAGAGAACCCGCGTTTTTGTGCAGTTTTTCTATATTTTTTTTTGCTTATTTTTAAATTATTTTAGCGTTCGTAGCTGCGGTTCTGCGGGCCGGACAGAGCGCCTCGGCGAGCTGGATCTGGCACGCGAGTCGGGGTTTGGAGCCCCCTTATCTAGACGACGTGTGTATCTGGTCCCAACAGCCTGCCATTGTATTCGTGCAGTCCCGGCCCCTGTTGACAACAGGTACACGACTTCGCGGAACTGCCTCGTTCCATCCGCTTCGATCGACTGCGTGTCGTCCCGTTCACTTTTTTTGTTTAGTTTTTTTTTTTAAATCTAAATATAAAAAAAGAGTTAAATTAGCCTGCAGGTATTTCTGGACCTGGCTACCCTAAATCTCGTGATTAAAAAAAAAGAAGAAGAAGAAGAAGAAGAAATAACACTATACACGCGAATGGACATAATTATTTATTTCTCGGGGAATAATTTGACAGTCTGCGTGCATTTGTCAAGCGTCTTCGGCCTTCTGTGCAAACATATATGTTATATCTTGTCAAAGCATTAACTAAACCTATTTATTTGGCATCGTGCAAAGCAAAAAATAAATAAAAAATAATGGCCGTGCATATAGTTGGCTTTAAGGGGCACTGATGAGAATTCTTAACTCGCACTTGGTGAAGGGTGTTTATTATCTAATCACTGACGGCTTGAATAAACGCAAGGCCAGGCGAGTCCCGAATATGTTATCGTCGTCCCGCAGTCAATGAGACTTCAGCATTAGCCGTGTGAAGGCCGAAGAAAGACTCACGAAGCAGTGAGTGCACAAACTTTATAAGTATTGGCTCCGTGTGTTCGGTGTTAATGGTTTTTTTTTTTTGGGGGGGATTTGGGTGTTTTTTGTGTTTATTTATCTTACAGTTTCGGTGGGTTTTTTGTGTGTAAATTGGTTAAGTTATAACCAATTTACAAAAAAAAAATACCGAATCGGTAAAAAAATATTTTAAAAACCCCCAAAAAACATTCCGAGTGCAAAAAAAAACAAAAAAAACACCACCGAAAACACGGGTAGTTAGAAGCCACGCCCTGCGTTTATTAAGCTTTCGGCGATTATAGCTGTGTTCTCACAGAGCTGCAAATAAATGTATGCGCCTGTGACATGTGCCGACTCACGCCGTCCGCCGCCAAAGAACGTTCCACACAACGACCACGTGTCGTCACGGATCAAGGGCTGGATGTAGAACACCACCTAGAATAATCAAAGCCTCCGCAAAGCCTCCTCCAGCATCACGTAACGTAATTACACTCGGGTGGCGCCAACTCGGCAATCGAGCCTGACGATGAGAGCGTCACTGGAGACGCGTTGACACCGGCACGAGGCCCAGCCAAAACGCTATTGATACCGCGGTGTCCGGTTTGGGACTGCGCTCAGTGGTATAAGTACCGCGTTACGAGTAACGACGTTATTGGCAACCTGGTTCGGATGCAGGTGTTTCCAGAGGTAGGGAGGGTGTATAGGATGTTCTAGAAATACCGCCCAGAGGAGGGGGGGTCAGGACATCCAGACTTACCCTAAGAATCCATCACTGCTGGCAACGCGTTCCATTTGTTTTCGGTAACGCCGTAGCGTGCTCGTTATATTTCTGAAGGACTAAAGGATAGAGCATTCACGTTGCTATTGGACGTAGAGTAAATAAGCTTACGTTTCTCGGAGTTCTTACTCGTTACATTTTAAAATATTTTTTTTCTTTAAACTTAGAAACAAGCCAATTTGCATTCTGTAACTGCGTCGAAAAGGGAAAATATTATTTTTCTCCTCCGCGTCGTCTTTTCGAGATCTTCCACCGAGAAAGATGCCGTTTCCACGCCAATGCCAAAATGAAGTTGCAAAGATTTTCACTGCAGGGAAGCTGCAACCGTCCTTGGTGGATGCTTCGGTCAAAGTTGTACCAAAAACTCCCCCCCCCTCCCCCCACACACACACACACCAGCAGTAAGATTACTCCCGCCAGATCATAAAAACGCAGAGGTCTCGCGGTATGCGAAATCAGCCTGGAACGTCGCCATCTGTCGCTCCTTGGAGTTTTTAACGCCCCTTACCAGCTAAGATCGCTTCGCAAGCCGAGTCTGTCAACACGCCCTCTGCTGATCGTCCTTCTCCGCCGGGTGATCCACGCACTTGCGTTCAGTCCGTCCGAGTGCGTATAGCGTGTTAAGCCAACAGCTGTGCCGGCTCCAACAAAACGGGGTAAAAATCGCCCTTCAGCCATATGGTCGCACATGAAGGTCACTGGATCAGTCGCAAAAAAATACAGGCAGAGTGGATCCTATCAAAAGTAAGAGAATATATTCTACAAGTTTAATAAAACGATTACAATAAACATTATTAAATCACTGCGACATATTCATTTTCACCAAAGATGGTATTGCCGGCTTATGGCTGCCATGCGATACTTAAATCTAAGGTAGCGCAAAAATAACGTTCGTTAATTTTCGGAAGTAACGGTGGCGGTATTTCCTTGCCTCTGCAGGGCAGAAATGAATCTCGATAAGGCGTTAATTTTTGAGGAACTAAGGAGTCGCGCTATTTTCTTAGCTATTTCCAGTAACGGGCACAACACTGGGGCTCCGCGCTCGATCTCACTGCGACGACGTACAAGTGCTAGTGCGCGGGCTTTGATTATTTTAGGTGGTGGTGATGCAGAATCTCTCGACGAAAACGGCGGTGCTCTAAAAAGAAGAAGAAAATATCTTTGGTAGTGCAAAAACAAAAACAAGATGAAAAAAAGTTGCGGAGCATGGTCTTGCTGGATTAGGAGGCGACGAGTCTTCTGATGGAGAAGTCCGGCTGGTGGGCGAGCGGCAGGGCGGGCTGTTGCACGCACTGCTGGCACACCCCGTTGACGACCAGGCGGCTGGACACCGGGAACTCGGTCTGGCAACGCTGGCACTGCACGTGCGGGCAGCCTGTCGGGGGCACGGGAGAAGACACGCTTCTCGTAAGAGGCCGGGGCTGGAGGCGCCGCTTCAAACAGCTGGTCATGATAATTAACGCGGCACCTAAATTCTGCTCGCAGTCCGCCATGAATGGCTGGCTCAAACATTTGCCTGTGAGTATGACTGATTGCGTTTTACAACCGCGCATGACTGCTTAGGGCAAGATGGTTGCTATGGCAAATCAAGTTCGTGCAACGCGCGTCGTAATGGAACGTAGTCTCGCAGACTCAAAGTCTAAATGTCTGAACCGGCCTTTAGAATTTGAGTAGTTGACCTCTCTTTAAATCTTATTTTATACGTTTGTTTTACCGGGCTGTCATCAGAGTCATTAGATATTGATTAAAGTATAAAATATAAGAACAGCAGCAATAATGTATGGCAGTCTTGGGTAAGTTACTTTTAAAAAGTGATTCGTTACAGTTACAGTTACTTTCAGAAAAAAGTAGCGAAGTTACCGTTACAGTTACCGCGACAAAAGAGTAACTCGTTACAGTTACAGTTACTTTTAAAAAGTAACGACGTTACTTTTCAGTTACTTTTCTGTAACACAAAAAGAAAATAAGGAAAATGAGAAAACGCCTTTCGCCAAGTTTTATTGCATAAAATAAAAAAGTACGCTTTTTACTTCATATTGTAACTTAGCAGCAGTTGCATCTCGAAATTAGTGTTTGAAAGTTTCCACACCAGAGTAGTGGCGCAAATCAAAATGCGAAACATGCGCAGTGCCCTCCGCGTGTATTGTTGTTTCACAGTTGATTTACCCGACTTAAAAGCGTTTGCACGAAAAAAAAGAAGAAAACCCACAACATAGATAGCGCTTCAAAACACTAAGATGTAAGTGTTCAGTCACAAAGTACAAGCGCGTGCGTAAAGATAACTAGATTTTTTAATCAAATTGGGCGTCGATTAAAAATTTTAACCCGATTAATCGGCACCCTTTAATCGATTAATTAATCGATTAATCGGTTGCGTTAATTTTTATAAATAATATATTAAAAAGAATGAAACAACTTGTCTTGCCTTTGAAGACTTATTTTACTCTCTGTTACACGGCGCAATGGACATTTAGAATTGAGGATACATATACTGGGTGATTCAAGGAGACGGCAGGCTCTTTAAATCGACCGCAAAATTCGGTTTCTTAACCTATCGCGCTACGACTTTGTGCAGCGTTGCCCACAGATGGTGCATTTTTTTGTAAAATTTGCAAATAGCGAACTTGCCTGAGGAAAAAGTAAAGAAAGAAAAAGGCTTAGCTCCTATGGAAACGCAGCGACGCCACCGGTCTTCAAACAACACGGCGCCGTTTCACACGGGAAACAAGAGATGGCGCAACAAACGCCGCCAACGAACGAGCATACGGCGCCGAGAGCCGGCGTGTTTAGCAGACGATCTTTTCGACTCAAAAGCGGCTTGCGTTCCGCAGGCGGCGACAGTCGCAGAAACAAAAACAGGCGCGGTAACAAGGAACTGCAGTTTCTTGTCTGCTAAAGACGCCGGCTCTCGGCGTCGTATGTTCGTTCGTTGGCGGCAGTTGGCGTCGCGACCGCTTGCGACATCTCTTGTCTCCCGTGCGAAATGGCGCCGTGTTGTTTGCAGACCGGTGGCGTCGCTGCGTTTCCATAGGAGCTAAGCCTTTTTCTTTCTTTACTTTTTCCTCAGGTAAGTTCGCTCTTTGCAAATTTTACAAAAAAAAATGCACCATCTGGGGGCAACGCTGCACAAAATCGTAACGCGATAGGTTAAGAAACCGAATTTTGCGGTCGATTTAAAGAGCGTGGCGTCTCCTTGAACCACCCAGTAGTTCAACGATTCAAAGACACATATTTTTGCTTCAGCTCCGAAGACAAAGAAGTTTGTCCACATTCTCCGACAGGAAGACAAGAAGTCAGAGCTTGGGCGATCTTTTTTCAGAGAAAGGAACCTCGATGAGAAGGCGTTGATTGTTGTCTGCGTTTTGGTGGATGGTCCTTGCTGCAGCTACATATGGGTGCTTCGCTTGTAGGCGATACCGAAGCGAACTTACGCTTTCACTGTACGAAAAGGGCTTTTTGCAGATGATGCAGTGGATTTCCTTCGAGTTAAAAACTTCAGCGCTGGAGTTTCCTTTAAACTCAAACATTCCAGCGAGATTGCCTTTTATACTCGTGAACTCGTCCATTTTTACGTACCGAATACTGGAACAAGTAACCATGGCGTTGTTAGCTTCCCAGCTTGTTTTTCTGCTTGTTTGTCTTGCCTGGGCAGGATGTGTAATAGATCCTCAACACGTGAAGTTTCGCGGTCGCGCGGGGATCAATTGCGAGCCCCGCTTGTTCGTCTGGCCTCGCCAAAACTGTAATGTATATCTTCGAACACGTGACGCTTCGCGAACGCGAGAATTGAACCTTGCTCAGAGCACCGGGCTCGGAACGGACTTCTTTGAGTACCGATTAAAAAACCGATTAACCGGTTAAAACATTTGATCGCGATTAAAGCCTTAATCGATTAATCGGAAGGTTAATCGATCAATTGCCCAGCCCTAAAATCTACACGTAGCTATATTCGGGTCGTGACTCGCGACAAAGAACGTATTCACAAGTTTGTGCAAGGCCAATTTGACACTCGAAATGTCGGAACAGATGATTTGGAAAGTGCAAGATGTAGCTAAATAGTACTCGTTCAGTGATATATTATTCATAAAAAGCTGAAAAGTAACGACAAAAGTAACGCCGTTACTTTCATCGTTACCTCAGAAAAAAGTAACTCGTTACAGTTACAAGTTACATTTTTAAAAAGTAACTCGTTACAGTGACAAGTTACCAAAAAGTAACGAAGTTACAGTAACGCGTTACTAGTAACGCGTTACTACTCAAGACTGATGTATGGCCCATTTACTGCGGAAAACGCGAACCTTTAAAATGATCTTACAGATTCTGTTTGCCAGCTCTGGCCAAAGGACCTAATCAGAGCAAGGCCTAGAAACGACCATTGTAGAGCCGTCGCTGTTACGCGAATTGCGTTGCAATATACGTCTTAACTGAATGACCTACTATGTAAATCGATCGTTACATACGTTTAACCCAATTTACAAGTCCCTTCACAAACACACAGTGGAAAATTAAAAGTAAACGCTTATCCGAAAAAAAAAACAACTTTGGTCATGTTTATAAATAAATTTAGAAATAATGAACCGAAGAGCCCTCTTCCTCTTCGCTTCAATTTCTTCTCTATATGATTTTGTGTGTGTGTGTGTGGGGGGGGGGGGGGGAGGTGTAGGGAGCGGGTGCGAGGGACCACCCACCTTCCTGGTGCGTCTTCATGTGCGCCCGGAGGTTGCATGCCAGGGCGAATGTCTTGTGGCACACGTCGCAGCAGTGGGGGCGGTCACCTGTGGGGGTGTGGGGGCACCACGCAGTCTAAACAAATCAAATTGGTCGGTGCATAGGTTTACTGCTGCATAAATATCCGTAGAACTACAGCCGCAGCTGAAGAAACGTCTACTCTACGGGCCCCTGCCGCGGCGATGTCGGGCGCGCACACGAAGCGAATGCGCGTGGTTCGGAGTCCGGTAGAGGCAAAGGCGCAGCGCCCTGCGCAGCCATCTCCGAAGCGCATATGCGGAATTGTGTTCGATTGCTTTTAACACTTCGCCGAGTCGCGCGAGAGAGTCGCGTGAACTGCCCGTGCCGAAGGCCACGCGAGCTCGGCCGCTGTCTAGATAAGCTCGTCAAATACCAAGTTGGACCCGAAAGTCCGTGTAGCGCGCCGACTGGACGTTGGCGAAAAAAGCGCGAAGTCATCGCCGTGATAGGCTAATCGGTGCGCTCCGTCAACTTCGGCCCCAACTTTGTGTTTGACGAGTTTAGAGGCCCAGAGCGATGAACGAAGATGGTGAAATCGGTGCTGTGGAGCGGCATCTATCGCCGTTTCAATCAGACAGAAGCGCGTCGCGTTGAAGCGAGCAAACGAACAAGCCAGTTGATAAGAAAAACGCGCGTGCGCACTGCGCTGTTCCGCTCCGGTGTTACCTGTGTGACATGACTTCCATGACGCAGTTTTTGTAACATCGTCTTCCGAACTTTGCACCCCTTTCCAAGCGCAAAAAAAAAAGACGTAGCTCTACGTCAAAATGATTTTGTGGCATGGTACAATCTGTACGTACTGGTAACCAATAACTAGCAAGGGCGTACACAACGGATGTTCGGCTACAGAAAGTATAAGTGATTCAATCTTTCGTAGAATCGTGCCAAAAACAGATAGGCTGAGTTCCCTATAGGGAACTCAGCCTATCTGTGTGTGTGGAAGGGGGGGCGGGCACTTTATTAGCTATAGCTAATAAAGTGCCCGCCCCCCCCCCCCCCCCACACACACACACACCCCGGTCCATACATTTCAGGCATTTCTGGTAAGCAATTCAGGGGGAGAGGAAAATGCTCTCGCCCGCATCTACGGAACACTTTAGACACCCCTATATAACAACAATTCACACAAACGCACACACACACAGACAAAAGAAACACAATGTCCCACATGACGTGGGAGAAGAGCCACGCATTTTCACGCATATTCATAGATTTTCAGCTGATAAATATAAGATGAGATAAGGATTACGCAGTGTTCCCGACCACTTATCGCATGTGGTCTGCAAGTAACGGTAGTATTACAGAGTCAAAATGCCGCAGGTGTTCTCCTCTAGGCTTCTTGACATAAGACTCGCGTAAAGTTCCGTCCAATATTATTTCTTATTCAAGACAATCAAGTTTCCTATTCAAAAATATCTAAATTGAAAAAAAAGAACGATCTGTTTTTCCACAGAACGACTACCGTATAATATCTCGACGGATAGCCCACCCCCACATCAGACACTTTGTGCTTCAAAAATGGGGGAGGAAGGCTAGCGTTTTTCGTATGTGGCAAAACACACACGCACGCACGCACGCGCACACACACATGCACAAATTCACACACACACTCTAGCACAGGACAAGTGTTACGTTATTTGAAAGACAAACTTTGCTTATCTGCGCGCGTCCAATCGACGTGATCTTGGGGGCTGGGCTATCGGCATTTTAACAAAGGATGTGTTTTATCAGCAGAATTCCTTGAGAAAACCGTTAAAAAGGCCGTCACGAACGAGCGTCACGAAGGACCGTCACGTGACCACGTGATCATGACCTCAAGACGTGACGTCAATTTCCCGCTAAATTTAGCGGGGAAATTGGTGTTACGTGACATGACCATGTAAAGTGACCTCAATCCACGTGACGTCAATTTGTGCGAGATGGTTCTGTGGTACTTTGCGTTTGCGCTCAGCCTACGGCTCAACACATTTTGTGATCCCCAGTCTCTGTCAGCATAATAAAGCTCGTATATATATATTTTTTTTTACCGGGAGAAAATTGGTTAGAAATAATGGAAGTGAGTCTTTTATTGGGGGTTGGTTATCGTCTCGGGACAGGCGCCGGCCCGTCGAAGAAGGATGGCGACGCGCTGTGTGTGTACCTGTGTGGAGGAAGAGGTGGTTCTTGAGGTTGGTGTGCTTGCTGAATCCCCGCTCGCACAGGTGGCAGCGGTAGGGCCACGTCCCGCTGTGTACGTACGCGTGGCTTTTCAGGTCGCCGGGGGTCGGGAACGACTTGGAGCACACCGGGCACTTGTGAGGCTTCTCCTGCGGCGCCGGAGAAAAAAAGAAACATTAATATTGCGAGTCATTTCGCAACAGCCCAAATCGGACCTCGGTTAATGGATGAGTATGATGTTTTCGGTAGCGATAAGGACGAAAGTGGTCGTCATATTTCCGACTACAGAGCGTCTCACACTAAGATTAACTATCGTGAAAGCTGCAAGCGCTTTTTGCCAGAGTAAGGGTGATGCGGAATGTTCTTGCAAACGAGGTGCGATCAAATGCAATGGGATCGGATACTTTGCGGTTAGTTCACGTCATGGTGCGGCGAAATATGTAAGTAAGTATATGGTCCTGCGTGAGCGATATAAAAATAGGCAAAAAAGATCGTGCACATGCAAGTGTTGCGTTACTTATTATACAGACGTAAGGGAAGGTGAGTATTTATTACCTAATATTAAACCGGTCTCACCAGCCACTCTTGCTGCCACCGCCGCCGCGATGCATCCATGGCAACTTTAGTATTTTTGCACATGCAACAATCTCGCTGGAGCTTTGCGCATGCAGATCATGAGACGGCATGAGCCGTGTCGTGCACTGCAGCCTGTCCCCTGTGAACCGAAGTCGGTTAGGGCGGTGTCACGCATGCGCCGAAGGCTTGGTGAGATCGGTCTGTTCGTTCGCGTTTTTCGACGCTAAATTATCCATAGCCGCGGCGATAGAGTGAGAAACATCACTTCCAATACGCCCTCGTTGCTTTCCTACGTGCTCGCGGGATGTCAACAAAGGCAGAAAGCTCGCGCTGGAGGCGGGGCATGCGCGTCCAAAAGCGTCGGTGCGGTCGGCTTTCCACGATTGGTCAAACCACGCGGCGTCGACAGTGTTCTGTTTAAGAACTCAATAGCTGTTCCATTGTGCTCTTTAAGCACACCGTCGAACTTGTCGTCGCAACTGATAATAAATAGCCAAGGTCACAATGCGGGCGAGGCAAATCCTGGTCATGAAGTCACGGATAGGAACCCTAGGGGGGCGCCACCGAAACATCTCGGCGCATTTAACCGCATGTCGACGGCGTTGTAGTCGTTGCGGGGAGCAGGGGTTGCCATTTGCTCACCTTGGAGTGCGTCATACGGTGGTAGTAGAGGTTTGAGGAGGCCGTGAACCTCTTGCCGCACACGGGACACTGGTGCGGCTTCTCGCCCGAATGGATCCTCCGGTGGGTGTTGAGCGAGCTGGACGTGCTGAACGCCTTGCCGCACACCTCGCACGCGTGAGGCTTCTCGCCTTCGAGGAAGGGGCAGGCGAGACGTGTCAATCGAAACGAGTTGTTTTGCGCGATCGTACGCATGTTTGCGAGTCCGGCCTCAGGGCGGCGCCATCTTGCCTAGTTAAGGTGCTCTTGGACGCGTCATAATCTGATTACGAAGCCAGGGTAAAGCGGATTCTGCGCCCAAGCGCACCTCATTGAGGAAGCTGGCGGCGCCATGAAGCCGGACTTGCAAATCGAGTCAAGCATTGCTGAGGCGTAGCAATGCTTGGCTATCAGACGATCTACCCACACCAGCAGCAACATGGCGGCGTCTCTGACGTCAGGCCGCTGCGGGGGCGCTGCTGTCGGCACTGCGCGTGCGCAGATGCTTCCTCTCACGCGAATCTGGTTTCTGCGCACGTTCAGTGCCTACACCCGGTGTGTGGGCAAACACGGGCTTGTTTGTATGTTTCTATACGCCATCTCACAAGTTCCGCGCAGAGCATGCATGTACGCAACGTGTGCTGCGCTCGTGTTTTGCAGAGCTACACAGGCTGCGTTTACATGAATGCGACCGTAGTGCATCGAATCGAGATTTGACTCTTTGATTGGTAGCAGATGGGTTGAAGAGGAAGAAGTAGGAAGACATGCTGCATGTGATTGGTCCCTGCTCGATTCGACGCCCTACGATCGCAGTCATGTAAGCGTAGCCACAGTCCGCTTCAGTCCATACTTGAGGGCGATGTTTAGAGCGCATGCTCGGAACGAGCCTACATTACAATGGGCTGCTAAGACCGGCAATCTTGATGGTGCGGAATGCAGGTTGCAAAAGAACTGCGGAAGCTCGCCTTCAGCACGCGCTCAGCAGCCGCGCACACAGCTATGGCCGCCAGTGAATACTCCCTATAGGCGACGTGAGCGATCGCAAGCATCGCTGTGATCGGTCTTCCACGATAGGCCGAATGCGGACTATGACGTCAGCAAAGGATTTCCCATCGACGGAATAAAAGGAATGGAAGGACTTCAATTTTGACGGTGTTGGCAGTGTTGGTTTGAGAGTGCTATGATTTCAAGCTTCCATCATGCTCTTTACAAACATTTTCAAACTTGTTGTTCCCAAGGTAATGACGTCACGCAAGGTAACCATAGGAGGGCGCCACCAAAACATCTCGCCGCCACCCGAGCATCAAGGAGAATGCAGGGATTGGGGTTCCACGCGCCGCACGTGCTGGCCTCAGCAGTTGTAACTTTTCTAAAGCAAATGCCTACTTAAAACAAATTGCATCTTTCACGCGCGTTGGTAAACGCTTTATTTTGGCTATTTACTTCGAATCTTTTATACGGCGAAAGCGTGCGCGTGTGGCGCGTGGAGCACCAATCCCTGCATTCTCCTTGATGCTTAGGTAATTTAGCAAAAGGTCTATTGTTAGCGCGAACAAAAGCTCCGCAGTTCTGTATGCGCGAGCAGTCGCGCAAGTGAAAGCTCGAGCTTCGTGAGATAGCGATAAACCAATGAAAATTGCTGAAGGGGTCACTTCTTCGTGATCACTTCAGCGCTGTCGAATAAGTGTTTCTAGGTTTATGCGTCTGTGTGTATTCACGCGTGAATGTGTATATACCTGTTATAGGGTACGTTGTATTAAATGCGCTATAACATTGCAATTGTTAAGCTAATAACTTCTCTTTTTTTATGGGGGGGGGGTGAGGGTCGTCAAAGTTTATAGGTGCATTCGCTTATACACGCAACATAGTCCCATCAATTTTAAGACGATTAATGATATTACAGTAGCTACTTGGTTTTATTTTATAATGGCCAATAACTCTATTTATTGTATTCTATATATCAAAGAAGAAGGTGGAAGGAGAGCACGTGCCAGCCGTACCCGTGTGCGTCCGCATGTGCCTGCGCTGGAGAGACGGCCGGTCGAAGGTCTTGCCGCAGAAGTCGCAGCTCAGGACAGACTTCTGGCGGCGTCTCTTCTCCTTGTCCTTCTTCGGAGGAGCGGGCTGCGCCACGGACACGCAAGGCGTTATGTGTCTGCCCGCCCCTTCTTCTTGTTACAGGGTTACCATGTCAGGCACTGTGTTTCGACTTTCCACTCATGGGCAGTTAGCCGCCAAATACGAGCGCGGCCAAAAATGAGGATGCACACGAAGCCAGACAGCTTGTAAGAGGCCCAAGGTACGAAAGTATGAAGGCTCATTCCTCCTTTATATTCGTCTTCTTAGTAGAGGTGAGTGGTTGCAGCCTGCTGAACCACAAACGAAACGACAGTTCTTTAGAGGACAATTGGTGGGAGGGCAACTCAAATCGGTATAGCCTTGTCGAGTGCTGTACCACTTCTCGTTTATTTTGTGTATTTTCACATCTGCCTTTTACATATTGTGAATATACAAGAAGTTTCAACCAAAATAATTAGTCCCGAGATTCATCGCTATCTTTAAAAACAAATTTTGCGTCACTCATGCTTCATTTTTTTTTGCAATGTTGTTTTTTACGCATGTTTGTGTCTTTAAGCCTTCACGTTCGTAGAAACTTCAGGGGGCGTGATTTTTGTAGGAACTTCTTTCTCTCTCTCTCTCTGTCCCTGACTTCTTTTTTTTATCTATTACTTTTTTTATCAGCTTATAATTTTCTCTACTGTTTATTTGACAGTGTAGTAAACCAGCAGTAGGTGCTGGTCGACCTGATTGTTTGATAAACGCCACTTTCTCTCTCTCCCCGGCGTCGGTGTGCTCGTATAACGTGAGCTTGTACTCCTACCTCATGGTTCAGTAGGAAAGAACACCACGTGGCTCCAACGCATGGAAAGCAGATACCATCAGGTGTTTAAACCATGACGCTCTGAGACATAATAGATAATCATGCCGTTTAGCACCTGAGACTGTGGTGCAGAAAAGGAAAACAACTTTTAGTCGAAGGAACAGACACAGAATGGAACATCTAGGAGGAGGAGACGTTGCCTTCTTTGCCTGCTCCTTCAACTAGAAGTTTTTTTTGTGTTTTCTTTTGCACTAAAGTTTTAGGTGTTAAACGACATGATTATCTACCACCAGCTCGACTGCGCACTCACGTCTTTTCACATACTATGCGTTTTTATTCACGGCTGTTCAAACGATGTTTTACATTCTCTAATTGAGCACGAATGGGCAAAGCTATAGAATTTTATTCTTATGTGCGAAGTGGGACTAGAAAATCCTATACCCACTCATTATTTTCCTTTGTTCTTTTTGTTAAAAAAAATACGTCGCTTGAAAGAATATTTTACGCCTCTTTAAATCTGAATAATATATTCATTTCGGGCAAAACGAAATTTATAAAAAATAAGAAGTTTTTTTTTTTTTTAATATCTAACTAATATATAGCTCGAATGGAAAGTGGACGCACGTTCTGTGTGTACACAGTTCAAAAATGGAAAGTCTGGGCAGATCATTTCCGCAGGCCCGATTCCTCATGGACGCGAACTTCAAAGCATACTTGGAAGGATTGGTGCGAGGTCCCGATACCGGTATCGTTCTGTGGAAACGCGACCTGCTCAAGCGATCGCAGCTGCATTGAATCACTTCTAAGTCCCGGGTTAGCGGTCTGTCTACACCGGCTAATTTTATTGTTTACACAGACTACAGGATGAACCAATACCGTCATACCCCAAAGGCAGACCGACCTCTCGCGGTGTGTGAGCACTCAACTTCTATAATTCGCTTTTCCTATGCTTGCTTTTCTAATGTTGCCGTCAACAGCGACGAACTTGGTAATATCTTTACACAAAAAAATACCTGCCGGATTAACAAAAAGAAGAAAAGTTCGTCAAACAGGCATGTCAATAATACAAGAAAAATCTCAAATGTGCTTAAGCCAGAGAGTCATTGTGTATGTGTACTCAAAAGTCCGGATAGGAACAAACAGCGTAGCAATTATTTTCCATGGCCAGCTACCTTCTCGAGTCTCGGCTAGGTTTTCGAATGCAAAGGTACTCGGAGTAAGATAGAGTAAATTCTTGTGACATGAGCTGCCCTGCTTCGGGTTGTTCTCCCGTACGCCCGGGTCAAAATGCGTCGCGCAAACCGAACGACTGCCAAAAACATATTTCAGTGCGACAGGAGAACGGGAAGAGAAAGTAGAAAATGAAGGCAGCGGGCGAAGATGGGCAGAGACGGAGAACGAGTGGCTCAAATCAAATTAGGTTATAGGTTTGGTCTACAAACAACACCTCGTAGCTGTTGGTATGGGGCTCTCGGGTGTTTATTAGCCGAATGCGTCACGCACACTGAGCGGATGTCTCGGCTGACCACCGAGTGGCTGTTGAAGTTCAGTTCAGTTCAATAATCCCCAAAGGCACTTCAATGAGGTGCATTACATAAGCCGGAAATCAAGTACAAAAAAAATTAATAGCGAAGGTTGCCGAAAAACAGTTCCGCAAATGATGAACGAGTCGGCGTGTGAATTTTGTTTTAGGAGAAGCCAGCACGCTGTTCGCAACGAAAGCCCAGTTGTGGCTCAACGTACAAAGTCAGATGAGGGGCAACATGACTGGCGACAAACACACGAGTGATAGGCTTCCTTCCACGAGATAAATCATTGACAAACTGATGTGTCCGAGTTTTCTACCCGTATAAGATTTGAGACGTGCGCATAAAAGCACCATCGCGTGCTCTGCGTAGACACAGCCGACAAGCGTCGACGCAATACACCGTTGGAAATGAATCGTGAGGTGACACGACCCCGACATAAGTAATACAAAAATCCGCTTCCGTCCGTTTCTTCTTTTTTTTTTTTTTTGGGGGGGGGGAGTTTTTTTTTTTTGTCAAATGTTGTCTGTGTTTTCCACGGGGGTCTTGAGCATGCTCTTCACGTGGGTCCGGACAGCCACTCACAATTTTTGTTGGCTGTCGGTCAATCGCTCAAGGCCTCCGCTTCTCTTCACATCCCGAAAACGGGAAAGGGAAGGGCTGTGTCCGAAATCTTACCCAAATAGATACGAGCTACTCCGGTGGGTCGTGTCACGTGATAACGCAGATAGAGCGCGACGCTGGACGCGGGCAGGTTTTTGAATGGAAGTACAAAACCCTTAAAGGGCAACTCCGCTCGATTCCGAAAAATTTAGGCTTACATGTGACTCCATTTTACAAAGCACTACTAAACAGCTCTACGCCTTCGGATTCGCGAAATGTAGAATGTTATTTGTGTAATCTTAATTTAAACATCTGCTGATACCGAAACCGAAACTTCGGTTGCGTCAGGCAACATTGGTCTCGTGTCATCAGAGTCATGGCCACGTCACGTTGAACCACGTGGTCTTGTGACGTCCGTGGGGGCGAGGTACAGGACACGCGACGCGGGCAGGTCGCTTCGCATGGCGTGGACGGTGATGACCCGAGGGAGAGGGGAAGGGAGAGCACGAAAGAGGAGAGGGGGAGCGGAGAAACCGGACATGCGATAAACGCGCAGGGCAGCGCAAACTAGCGCATCCGCGTTACGGTGATCACGTGGACACCGTAGAGCCAACACCGGGAGGAGAAACTCATGACGTCATCGTTCAATTTCGCTCTGAGAAGTAACAACAAGCAAAACGTGAGAATGACGTAGTCATGCCTCTGGCGTAGTGGTTCAACGTTTGCCGCTCCAACTCCGTCGCATTGACTGCGCTGACGATTGCGCCTCACGTCGTACGCTAGAGTTGGCAGATTTCGGCGACTTGGCTCATTTGAAAGTTTGCTGGCCAGTTTATTAAATATATAGACGGAATTAGATCGTAATGTTTGACATGGGGCCTTCCTATATGATAATGAAGAGGGCTGCATAGTTTTCTAAATATCAAAAATGAAGCGGAGTTGCCCTTTAACCTGGAGTACGATCAAGTAAATTTCGAAACATGTCCATAATATATGAGGGCCCGGCAGAGCAGATGGACAGCATTGGCAGGTGACATCGAGTCTGACGAGCGCCGATGTCACCAAAAAGCCGAGGAAGCGAGGAGGAACATCGGGAATTTTGGCTCGGCGTTATCTCAAACAGACATCGGACTGCCGGACGCTTCAACTTTTACGATTTTTCCGGAGTCGTGTCGCGTCATGACCCATGTATGGACAGGCCTCAAGAGGACGCAAAGCTAGCTGCCTTGTCTCCACTCACAGCTCGAACGCCGGACGCCGACGCCGGCGTCCGGTGCTTGAAGAGTAAGTAGCGACAAAGTTTTGCGTCCACCCACTAATCATTCGCACCAGAGCTCGGTGCCCTGTCGTCCCAGCGCTCTCTCGATCTCTTCCCTCTCCCTCAGCTGCTACACGTACACCTTCGCAGCGTTAAAAGAGAGTTTTCGCAGATCGTTTTCACCGTCCCGCAACCGCCTCCGCAACCCACTACGATCCCCGGAACTCTGCAGTCAAGGCCATGGGCACGCAGGCGCCGTAGCGGCTTCTTCGTAGCGGAGGGTTGAGCGGAGGGGGAAAAGCGGTCTACGAAAACTTCGTAAAGAAACATATCGGCCTTCAGGAATCGTCTCAGCTTATAAGGCTGATAGACTTGCGTCACAAAAGGTCATCTGGAGGGGTCGGTGGCCGAGTGGGCTAGGCGCACACTAGCTCGTAGCACTTGGAGCGAAATCTCGCGCCGCAGAACTCAGGGATCCTGGACTCAATCCCCACCCCTACCCGTTTCGATCTGGATGAGCATCGTACCGGCGTGCGGTCGTGTATCACTACTGTGTGGTGCACGTTAAAGACCTCAGGCTAGCTAGCGGGTGTACTGCACTGGCTAAATTGCTCATCTACAGCGAGTGACTCATCACAACTTAGAAATGGCTGACCAACTACACGCTGTATAAATATCCACACAACCCCAATTATGAAGGTCGTCCGACTCAGAAGCGAACCTATACAAGCAAAAACCCATCTAAAAAGGGACAGCCCGAGTACGTTGTATCAAAGATTTTTGCCGACCAATGCACTGTTGCGCACGGCATACCTGAATGTTTTCGTTGTTGTTTTCTGACGTCGAAGTCGACGTGAAAGAAGATGAAGACGTCGACGTTGCTGACGTCGATGCCGACGTCCGGAGGGCCTCCGAGGACTCCGTGGAAAGCCTGGCTAGAGACGACGACGCCTCGCTGGAGGACTTGGACGACGCGGACGTGGACACCAGGCTCTGGGATAGGTCCAACGGAGAGTCTGCGTAGAGGGAGGGGAGGGGAAGATTGTAAAGGTCGAAGAGGCGATGTTCTTGCAGAGGCTGTAGAACTGTTTTGCCACCGTTTCACAGTGACAGCGAAACATATGAAAAATTAAAGGAAAAAAATGAAAATGCCAACCTTCCTTGTCGTGCTGGTCTAGCTACTTTGTATTAAAGCAAGCGGATCAAAAGATAAAGCAATGAGAAGAAAAAATAAAGTCATCAAATTGTAACGTAAAGAAAAGAAAAAACCACAACAAAAGCGACAAAAAGGCTGACGGGTCCTGTCCTCGTTTTTTTTTTAATGTATCTTAATTCTCGCAAAAGATAATTCTCACATTTTTCTAAGTACACTTCTTCAGGGCGCCTGTTCATATGGAAGTCAAGTGTGTTTTTTATAGAGTGTCAGGATAGGAAAACATACGCAGGCGGGGGCCCCAACGATTCCCAAGAAGACTGAAAGTACGCTCAAGGTGCGCGAGGGAGCTGGCGCCAAGGGTGTTGAGTTGACTGCATGATCCAGCCGGTGCGAGCTCGCAACCCAGCCAAGCGTGAAGGCTCGCGTCAACACAAACATCAAAAACACTCCCTTGCGGGATCGGTGGCCGCAGTGACTTCTCTACACACACCCTAGGGGGGGGGGATGTGCCTCCCCCTTTGTTTTTGAAGGCACCCCTTAATTCACAACGACTCCTCTATTCTGAATCCCCCCCCCCTCTCTAAAAGTTTAGACCAGACTTGGACGTAGTTCAACTACTCTACTCAAACTACTGTAGTTTAACTACTTTTCTGAGTAACTTGGTAACTTTCAATTACAACTTTATTTGGGTAATTAGTAGTTTAACTTAACTACATTTTTCAGGTAACTTCTACTCAAATTACCAACTACTTTCGAAATCTAGTGCTAATTTTTCACCACAAAAGTTTGAGCGCCGAAATACATAAGATGCCGGCAGATGAAGTGACATTTCCGAGCAAGGGGGCAGCCGTAAAAACTGCATCACAAGCGTCCTTGGGCCAAGGTGGCGACGAGCAGCCAAAACATAACACCGGCGCGCACGAACGCAGGAACAGATGCTTCACAAGCCTTGGTCGGGTTTTGACCTAATCCGGTAATGCACGCAGGCGCCGCGCTTCCAGCTGCAACCATGAAAGACGGGGACATGCCCAGGGTTGTTGTTGTTTTCATCTTGTCTGCCTTTAGTAAGGTCTGACTCAAGCGGTTTGGGGGTTTCCCGGGTAGGCCGTAGGCGCCACTGGAATGACCTCGCAGCTGGGCGCCTGTTCCCATGGTCGCCTCGTCGTCAGCGCATACTCCCTTGCAAAGCCGGACTCCCCCGCACATAAGCACAGACACGGATAATCCGTTCATGGGAGCACCTTCCCGCTTCGAACGGCAACTGTAGAGCGACGATGCTTGTTCACGTAATCTTTCGCGTCCTTCCGATACCGTAGTCGCCGGGGAGGATTGCGAGTCACCCTTGGGAGATCCCTTTGTTGGCCCCGGCGTCAGCGGCGAAGTATACTGCATTTCATCTTTTGGTAAACCAAAACAATTTTTTCTTCAGTAGCGTAGCACTAGCACCGCAACGAAACGCACAGTCGTCCGGAGGATCTCATCGTCGTGGCGCGAGACTTGAACCCTTGACGGTCAGGTGCACTCGCTCAGCGTACTCTCCGAACGTCGTGGGAATAACAATCTCAACTTGCCCCCCCCCCCCCAAAAAAAAAAAAAAATTTTTTTTTTTTTTTATAAAAGACTTTTTAGCAAAGGCGAACCTCACATGTTTCGTCATGGACACCGAAGATGCTGACACTCGCTTTCCCGACCCTGAACAGCTTGTTTATGAAATTCAACGCTGCCGTTCCCCCCAGCGCGTCGGTGGAACGTCTTTTTAGCTTGGCTGGGAACGTCTTTAGGAGGAAAAGGGGAAAACTCTCTGATAAGGACTTTGAAAGTCAATTGCTTCTGCGAGTGAATAAACCATTTTGGTGAAAACGCAAGCCATAAAATGACTGCATTTATTTTAGGCTCGCAGGGGTTTTCACGGATCAAAACTGCTGTTCATTTTGCTACCAGAAAAATATAAAAAGTAACTTCGAAAGTAACTTCAATGTAACTCGCTACTTTTTACAGTAGTTAGTAGTTTACTCAATTACTATTACAAATGCGTAATTTCTACTCTACTCCAATTACTTTTGGCGTCAATACTCAGTAACTTAACTTAACTACCTTTTTTGAGTAATTTGTACATGTCTTGTTTAGACCCCACCCCTAATTTCAATTCCTGGGAAACCCCTGGGTAGCCAAATTGGGCTAGCGCACACCAGCTCTGAGCACGTGGAGGGAAATCTCACGCTGTAGAACCCAGAGATCTTGGGTTCAATCTCCACGCCTGCCCATTTCGATCTGGATGAGCATCGTACCGGCGTGCGGTCGTGTATCACTACTGCGTGGTGCACGTTAAAGACCCCAGGCTAGCGGGTGTACTGCACTGGCTAAATTGCTCATCTACAGCTGAGACACCAGACGCCCCCTGAGGCAGACTAACTTCCGGGTGTATAAACATACACACAGCACAATTACTGTCTACCTTTTAGATAAGGCCTTTTCCAAACCCTAAGAAAAAGAGAAAAAAAGGAAACGCGTTGATGTAAAACCAAGTTATCCTAGGAATTGATTCATGAATATTAAGCTAGCAACGTTTTCTTCAAAAATTTAATTGTTTGATATTTTTACTTTTCCAACGTTTGAAAGTGAAGAAGCGAACCTTCGTTATACAAATGTCGCATGGATATTGCAAAATAATATGATATTGTCATATGGACAATGTCATTAGATTGTGGTATTTAATAGTGTGTTCAAGTTTTGATGTAAAGATTTATTTATGTATTTGTCAGGACAAAGCCAATCAATCGAAAACTCGGCATTGCTGCATGTTGTTCGAAAACATTTGTATTTTTGTTTACGAATACGCCATTCCTGGAGATTGGTTCAAAATTTAATTTCCTTCTCATTAGACCAAGTCAATGGCGGTCCCCGGCGTCTAAAATACCAACTTTATTTTGGCCACGGCTCACTTTCTTTTGTCACGCAAGCATTAGGTGTTATAATGAATGGCCGCGGTATATCCATTCCAAAATTCCATTATACTGCGAACCTCAGCACGCAAATATGAGCAAGAGTCCTGGTGGGCCGCCAGCTGATTACTATTCGCAGTCACTACGTAACGACACACCGTCACATCGGTCCAAACGTTTTGTAAACAAACGCCACCGCCGAAATCGTGACGAAATTGCCCAGCAGTGCAAGGCTTCTTTTTTTTTTCATGTTCGCGAGCAACGTTTTTTGTGGGATGTTTTCCCAATGGCGTAAAGCGCTGTCCAAACAGGACATGCTCATTGCTGTGCACAACCAAAAAAAAAAAAGACCGTGCACGTTTTTTTAAGGGCGGATTTCACAGGTCGTTTTGGAGCGCTCCGGGATCAGTAGACCGGATCCGAGATGGACCACGCGATCCGAACGAAGTCGCTCCGCCTCCGGATCCCCAGTGAAGCATGACCACTCCTCCAGGATCGGCGGATGCCTTCCCATCATTCACCATCCCGGAATTCCCTTCCTGCGATCCCGGATCTCGTAGCACATGTTTTCGGCGCTAAGAACACGTGTTCAACGTACGAGCGAAGCTCATCATGATGTGAAAGATGCTTGTCGGTAAGCGATGTGCATCAGTGTAGCCCACTTGCCTCTTCATCGGAATACCAGGAACGGTATCCAAGTATACGTCTCGATTTTGGCCTCTTCTGCGGAGGTCCGAAAAGGCAGTCGAATTAATGCGGGACATACAAGCAATCCTCGTCGTCGCTGCTACTCGAGCCGCTGCTGCTGGAGGAGCTGCTCGAGCAACTCGACGACGAACTGTCATCAAGCAGTACCAGTAGTAAAATGGGCGGCACTTTGAGAGCGGCGATTACGAATTCTTCCGAGGCTGGATGCCCGCTCGGCGAGAAAGGAAGTCACGTGTGCGCGCCGAGGGCTGGCCAGGCTGGCTTCCGGACGAACCCGCCGAAATCGGCAGAGCGACTTTTCTCGGATCGGGATCTGGAGTGGGAGCTGATCCAGAACGACGCGTGGAACACGTCCGCCTCGATACCGATCGCCCAGTGAAATATGCGCGCTCCAGAAAACTCGATCCCGGCGCGCTCCAAAACGACCCAGTGGAATTCGCCATAAGAACGTGAACGTTTTGGCGCGTGTGCATTTTCAGTGAGGACATCAACCAGGCAATCAGCGCGGCTTTCCTTCTCGCCTCCTCCCCTGTCTTCAGGAGGTTGGGGACTGAGAACAGTGGAGGCCTTGACGGCAGTCAACAGAGTGTGTGAGTAGCTACGTCCTGTCCCATAGGTCGTGAGCACGCTCCAAGGCTTTGTCGAAGGACGCTAGCGGAGGGTGACTTTCCCCCCGGCAGAAGACGCCCCAAAGCAGACCGGAAGCGAAGATAGATTCTCCGCTTCTGTCCAGAAAATGCTTTACACAGCAGAAAGTGTGTCCTCTGTGGACAGTTCTTCAGGATACTATACTCCGTTTCACCTGATGTTGTACCGCAGAGAAGGCTAGAAGCGCGAGCTCATAGCGTTGGGAGCTGCTCTTGACGCACGAGAGTTTGTGCCGCCGAGATGTGCGCTAGAGCAAAGAGCTCGCGCTTGTAGCCTTTCCTGCGGTACATCATAAGGTGAAACAGAGTATATCACAATAGACCGATCTCACTAATGGTTTCACGCATGCGTGACGCCGCCATAACTGTAGTTCATAGGAGGCAGGCGCCAGTTGACGAGGCAGCTCGTGCCGCTTCGTGTGCAGAAAGACTACGTCTCCCACGATGCATGGCGGCAGCGGTGGCGTAGTGAAACTGGCTGTGAGATCGGTCTATTGACGGGGCTCTGGGGCAGGTTGGCGTGTACCACCGAAGATCTCCCAGCAGCACCCGCCATTCACGACTAACAATGTTCACGGCATTATAATTTCGCAAATATAGCGTTGAACATGGTTACATCCTGTTGATTCCTGCCTGTTTATGTTTAGCCGATCAGGGCAAGCCATACAAGACAGGTGCAGCCAATCACAGGGTGCCGTGAAATAAATATGACGACCGGATTCGTTGTGAATTCAGGATTTGTTCCGGTAAAAATCCGGAACAAATCCGGGTTTTAGAAGAAGCGAGGAGCCCGCAGACGAGCTGGTGAATGTTTAACACTGAGACAGGGAAGAAAAGGAAGAACCCTTAAAAAAGGACGGTGTGTGTTTATAATGCAATTAAATGCAAAGGTGCAAGCGAGCTGGACAAGAATGACGAAAATAATACCTAGAAGGAGAACAAGAGGGACATTTGTCCCTCTTGTTCCCCTTCTCCGGGTGTGCGTTGTTGTCCCTCTTTTTACGTCTCTCTCTTCCCTTCCCTGCTTCAGGTTCAATTATGTCTGGGTTTGTTCCCGGTTTATTGTTCATTCCGGATTTGAACGGAATAGAGGCGTGGTCTAGGTCGTAGTTTCTTTCTCACCTTGGAGCGTCCTCTGCAAGAAACGGCGTCCCAGGTCAGTGGCGAGCTTGGGCGTGGACGTGAGCGGGGACCCGGGCTCGTCTTCGTCCCGGACGAAGACCACCAGCTCGGAGTTTGGCAGCACGGGGCGCAGGACGCGGTACAGCACGCCCTGCTGCCGAGACGCCGGAAGGAGGCGCGAGTGTCGCCCCGGTGACGGCCTGCGGGCGCGGCTGGCGACCAAGTTGACGCGCTGCGACATGCGCCGGGCGACGCGCACGAAGCGCACCCAGTTGCAGTGGCGCACCTGGCGACACTCGACCTCGCGGATTTCATCGTAGCAGCCCAGGGAGTGTCGTACCTGCGCCCGTAAGGAGAGGCGTTTACAAAGTAACCCGAATTACCAAGTTCGAATATTTGTTTTCTTCTATACTTCGTTTCAGCTTGGGTCCAGACGCAGGCGATTCTACAAGCGCGAGCTCCGGGCTTTCAGCGTCCCTGCCAAGCACGCGCGCTCGTGCAATGCAAGCCCTGTTCAGGGCCACACGCTCGCGCTCGTAGCATCGGCTGCGTCTGGACCCAAGCTGAAACGAAGTATAGAGTGGATCTCTTAGGCGCCCGTTTTCCTGCTTGAGCGGCGTCGGCGTTGCCGTTGGCGTAACCGCGCGTTGCATTATGGGACGTTTCAATAATGACGTCACACGTGGCGTCACGTATGACGTCACGAGTTGACATCACGTGTGACGTCTTTATGGGGACTTCCCATAATGCAACGCGCGGCGCCTAAATTTAGAGGTTAAATTTTCCCGCTAAATTTAGCGTAAAAGACTTCCGAAATATTTCCTCTTTCGCAAGTTCTTCTCTCTCTCTCTCTCTTTCGGGGGAATCCGGTATAGTTAGCGGAAAAGTTTTTCGCTAAATTTGGCGGGAAATTTTTGCGCTATATTCAGTAGGAACATTTTTCTGCTAAAGTTAGCGGGGAAATTTTTTCCGCTAAATTTGGCAGAAAATATTTGAGCAAAAAAATTTCCCTGTTAAATTTAGCGGGAAATTTAGCGCAAATTGCTCGCTAAATGAGAGGGGATTAGAAGAGGAGGAGGGGAAGGAGAGGAGGGGCATACCCTATCCTCCTCCTCAAGTGCTGCGCTCTAATTCGGCATTACAGAGAATCGTAAACGTCTTTCATTTTTTTCGCGATGTTATTGTAGTAGTAAAAAACGTTTAGTTATACCGCTTTAGGGGGTGTCGTGAGGGAATGATTCAACGGCGTCGAGACCTGGAGTCGCGGGGTAGGGGAATGGGTCTTTTCAGTGTCTTTTTTGCAAACTTGGTGGGAAATGCAGACATAACCGATGCTTGCGGCTATGTACTAGAGCAGACCAGAGTTCTTAAACTCAGTCACAGAGGAAGAAGTAAAAACCGTTTTTAGCAGCGCAAACGTTAGAAATAGCTACTACGCTGACGACATACATTTACGACCGGTTCCATATATATATTGTATAATATTGACCAATTTTAGTGCACATTTTTAATCTTTATTTAGAAACAGTCATATTCCCCATAAAAAATGCAGGTAGCAAAGGTGGTGATGCTTCAGAAGGAAGGTGATAAAAATTTAATAAATAATTACAGACCTGTGGCACTCTTCCAGTTTTTTTTTTTTTCCGAAGGTCTAAAAAAATAATTCATAATCGCCGTACCACATCTATAGAAAAAACATGATATTATTCCAGATTCCCAGTTCGGATTCAAGAAGAAACGATCTACGGAGCTTGGCTTGTTGGATCAAAAAGAATATATTCTACGTAACTTTGAAGAATAAAAAGTACTAGGTATATTCATTGGTTTCACCAAATCATTTGATTTTATTAATCGTGAGCTACTTCATCAGAAACTTTATATTTACGGCATTAGCGAACATGCGGCAATTCTCATAAGATCCTATCCTAGACAACCGGCGTCACTATGTCCATATAATGGTCCCATCTCTGATATAAAACCTACAACATCTGGCGTACCACAGGGTACTACTCTCGGACCGTTACTTTCTAACATATACATAAGCGTCATCGTTAACGCTTCACCGCAGGTAAAATTTATAATTTACGCTGACGATACTACCTCTTTTTATCCGCCTAAAATTCCAACAGCATTGTACAAACAGCAAATGACATCCTAAGAAAACTCGAAAGTTGGTCTACTTCAAACAATCTTTAAGTAAACAAAACCTAAACAAAAACTATGTTTTTTAGCTACCAAAACAGGGATGTTAACTTTTCCAGTGATAAAATCCTCCATTCTTCCCCTATCGAAATAGTACGTACATTCAAGACACGGGAATGTTTTTTCAAGTCACATATGACTTGGACTGAACACATAGATTATATTATTTCTAAACTTGCCTGAATAATTGGTTTATTACACCGACATCGTCTAATACCTCCATTAAGCGTCAAATTACTCTTCTATAACACATTATTCGTATCTCACTTAGACTATTGTCATCTGGTCTGGGGTACTACAACTAAAACAAATCTACATAATATATATATATATATATATATATATATATATATATATATATATATATATATATATTATTTTATTTTTACAGAAAAGATTGTTAAGGCTTGTATGTAACGTGCCATATAATTTCTGGACAGAGCAACTTTTTGAGAAACTGGGGGTTTGGAAGATACAGGAACACTACGGATAGCAGGCTTAGCGTTAAATGTAAAAACGAATACTCGGATATGCATAGTGTTTTATTAGGCTTGGATCCCTTAGAAAAAGTGCATAACATATTCTACTCGTCATTCAAACTTTTGGGCAATAGAAACATCTCACACGGATTATTTACTTCAAAGGATTAAAAGGACCCTGTCATTGTTACTGAATACATTCATGTATTCAAATATTGATATTATCCTCACTAGTACACGTGAGCTGCAAAACTATTTTCTTTCGAAATAAAATTTTTTTTTATTATCTTATTGTTTTCTTGACAGAATTTTTCTTTACGCATTATATGTATAAGGAGTGCAGCATACTTTGCGTAATTATTGTACGCATACTAAAAAACTACAAGCAATTCAAAATATTGAAAACAGTATAACGAGAAACATCACCATTGTATATATTTGTGCAATCATGGTCCATACATCCATATATATAAAATGTTTTTTTTTTCCAATGATGTGCGTTTGCAAGGGGGCTGGGGCCAGTCAAGCTCCTCAGACGTCTTTTTTTCCCTGCTCCCACCATCTATATATGTACGCATGGTGAATGAACTATTATTATTTTCCCCAGGATCTACGGACAAACACGGAAAAACTTTACGCACGCTCCTGGATTTTATTCGCGTGAAGTTATTGAATTTTCAAATTTGGTACGAGGAGCTGACAGGCTTGGTAACACAGAAAACGTGACGTCAAATGATATAACATGGAGGCAGTACGGCTTGTTCGCGACGAGTGACAAGAAGTCATATAGTGTGAAATCAATGCTAAAAATACTAACGCCGGAAGAGAAAAACAAAAAACACTCAAAATGTTGTGCGTGCTCGACTTGATAGAACACGTGACGTCACACCATTGAAAAGCGCGGGAACAATTTGATTGTTGGTTTTGGCATCATTTTTTTTTGCCGTTTTCTCAAGAACAATTTTGAATTTAGAGATAATAAATGACATGCCGAAAACAGTAAAGCTCGTGTATTCCTTAAATGTGTTTAGATATAGTTATCTCAAGAAACCGCCGAAGCTCCCCTTTAAAGGCATGCCATCATAAATGCCTGGGCCTCGGCCTCAGTGGCGTAACAAGGGGGGGGGGGGACGGGGGGGGGGCGACCGCCCCGGGTGCAGCGCTCAGGGGGTGTCGCGGCGGGCCACGAGAGCGGGGGGGGGGAGAATCACGGCGGGCCACGCGAGAGCTGGCGGAGGGGGGGGGGAGTAACGGCGGGCTACCGCCCTGGGTGCCGCTGGCCTTCGTAACGCCACTGCTCGGCCTTTATTGTTTTTTAGCCATGGCACGACTTTTTTGCCGGAAAGAGGTACGCCCTTCAGCCGCTTATAGATGAATAGATAATAAGTCATGTCTTGTTAATACGGATCACGTTAAAATGTATCTGCCCCGCTACATAGACAACATATTCGGAAACGAACTGGGTAAATACATACATTTCTGTCTCTTTATTATGGACTACACACATTATGGACGTTTTTGTGGAAGAAGGGATGTGTCCGTATTAACGATACATCGCTGTGTTTATTGAAACATAGATGAGCTGGAGTTTCTCCTCTGACTGGATGCCCGCTAGGCAATGCGTGTAACGTCATTTATACGCTATATGCAATATTAAATTTATAATCATAAAAAAAATAATTCAGAGCTTTCCGGTGGCATCGAGGGGATTAGTAAATTTTAAGAAGTTACACGGAAGTCCTTGCCACACTCTTCCTGATATTTACAAAAGGACAGAGTCTGACATGTAAGATATAAATATTCTAAAGAATAATAAACTTCCTTAATACATTCAGCATTTCCAACCGAATTTAAAGATTGCATAAAAGAAGGGTACTGCAGTAATTTAAAATGTATTGAAAGAAGAATGGTTTGAACATGTGGTATACAACAAGACGGAAAAAAATGTTAGTTTCCCGCCTCAGCCGCTTCAAGAATCAGCGACCCGAGAACAAAAATACGCACCGAACTTGCCCGAGGTAAGATAAAAGCACCCACATAAACCCTTTCATTTAATTCAAATCGTATAAAAAAAATGGCCGCGGCGAATTTTTAAAATGAAATGAGACCCTAACTGTAACTACGGCCAATAACGAGAGAGTTACGCAGATCGTAAGAAGTTCTAAAATAGGTATTCTCGAACGCAATCGTTTGTGAGAAGGAGAAAACACCGGAAAAACGAGGACTTCCGGTTTCCCGCAACTTCCCAATCACCGCGAGAGGGGCTGTTGCTAAGGCGACAGCGTCTTCGGCAGTACGAACAGCCAGTCGCAAAGCTCTGCATGTAGCGGAGCACGTGGGTTTATATGGACCACAACTAACTAACATAGGTATCCGCAGCGGTCCTTCCAGCATCGTTTATTTGATCATCGTGTCCGTGCAGTTTACCGGCTTACCGTGGCATAACCGCTTTAGTCGACCCTACGATCTCGACCGTAACGACGCCTGCAAAACTCATTTTTGGTATCGCCCGACGGCGCTCTTGCGGAACGTTCAGGTGCCGTCCGACGGCACTTTACTTCCGCATTCGAGTGCCGTCCTACCGAGCAAATGCCATCCTGTTGGTGAACAATGTCATGCTTTTGGCAACGCAGGCCGTGAAATTAGCAATGCCTACACTCTTAGAAAAAAGGGCATCGATAGTCCTCCTTTTTGTGGGGAGGAACGGTCTTGTAATCCATGTTCCTTCAGAAAGGGAGAAACTTTGTCCCAGCAGGGATAACTAGTTCTCCCGTCGCTTTACTCCCCATTATGGCGGCGCTGAATGAGCGAATCGAGCTCAATAAGGCTTAACGAGGACGCTGGGTACCCTGTACGGGACGAGAGGAGCAGTAAATAAAGTGTAACACGAGCTTCTGCGAACTGTGTTTATTTCGAAGCCGGATTCTCTATTATGCGCGAAACTTGCGCGCCTGAAAGCAGTTCGCCTTCGTCGACAGCATCATGATGTTAAACGGACAACCGACACCCCAGTTAACTTTACACCTTACGTCTTACTCAGCTCCACGAGTCACAAACTTTCTGGCCAAACTGGCACAACACGGAGGAACGGCAACCCAATCCGCGAAACGAAAAGCCGCTCAAAAGAACAACTTCGAAGCGCTTAGCTTGTCGCGTAGCGTGAAAGAATGTTAACCGCTTGCCACCAGACGGCACGGTCAGCAGAGAATTGCAAGTAGGCTAGGCGCTAGGTACAGCCCAATTCATGTTCCAGCAAAAAAATTTTTATTTCCACTGGCAACCATTGCGCTTCAGGTTCTTCGCAACTCTACCATCACACACTACGCATATTACAAGCATCAGGTGAACATACATTGAGCACTTTACACAAACATGGCAGACACAAACATCAATACAAGACTACACTAACACGAACGCTGCTTAACGGGAGCTCTGCGTTTCCGTCTTTTATACTGGTCGTTTTGAACGTTCGAATTTCTCAGTGACTGAATAAGCAACAAAAATATTCCCAGGATGGTGATTTTTTCCCAGCAATGTCATACCTCTGAGAGTATTTTGAATGGCTCAGGGGATGAATCTCTTATTAAAAAGCAAGCGCTCGATTGCTGCCGTACTATTTTGAAAGCCAATAAATCAAGCCGCTCCAATGCGGTTCAGCCATGAGTTTGTTTCTGCACAAGTACACCAGTCGTAGCCTGTTTACGGTGCGTTTGTTTATTTGCGCTGTTCGCGCAAGGCTGCAATTGCCGTCTTGAATTAATCTTCGAAGAGCGGATATTCACTCAGCTGGGCGATGCTTCACGGGCAGAGATCAGCTGACCATTCTGAATGCACTCAAAGCCGCGACTTGCGGCAGGTGTTATGTACGGAGCTATACGTAGAAATGAAAGCTTCTACGCTCATCTGCAAGCCACTTGGAGGGCAGTTTCTCCAGGAACCTAAGTATATTTAAACAGCAAAACAAATGTAGCTTTTTTTCGATTTTACCATTCTGTTTTTAATGCTAAAATTACACACTGTAAATATACGCACTTTCCGTCACGATTTCGTACTATTCAGTCCTTTCCAGAGCACCGCTCTCGGAGACGAGATAACCGACAGTCACATTGGCCACTGTACGATAGGAGCTTACTGTTCAGACCAGTACTCCATCATGACTATCCGCAACCGGCACGTCGATCGATTGCACCTAATCCCTCAAGTAATATTAAACGTTTTATCGTAGCGAAAGTCAACCTGCGACATCCCGCTTCTCCGATCACGGTATTTTCCACCAGAAAAACACCGGACCAAATACCCACGCCGACAGGTCATGCCATCTGTCCGGTTGTCACCTGTTGATGTTTTGCGCCATTACCACTTTGGTAATTCCAGTCTTCTGTCTACAACCCACAACACTTCGCTGTTACAATACGATGTTGCCGCTATGTTGCTGACACGCACGAATACAGAACCACGTTGAACGCCGGTTGCACTCGGCATCGGAAAACAGAACCGAACCCGTAACGGAAAACACTAAATAGCCACATAAAACCTGCTCGTTCCGACGCAGTTCCTGCGATTTAGCACGTCGAAAACGTCGACACATTTCCGCGTGGTTTCGCTAATGTACCCGCGTGAGACCGGCTCCCGCAATCCGGAGACGCCCATTTTACCCAGTGTAAGTGCGCTGGCGGCACCGTTCGAAACTTCGCTGTTTCTAGCGGCTTCGTTTGCTCGTTTGATAAAATTAGTATGTCGTCGATGGGGAACTGAAATGGGCACTTGCAATGTTTGGACTAGAACAGAATTACAGGCGGCCTTCGTCGCCGCTGAAGCTCAACTCAATGGTATTTGCTGTGCAACGTGCGCAACCTGCTCGAAAACGAAACCGAAGTAATACAGCCGGAGGGCGTAGGCTTTCTCGCGTCTGTTCGAGAAGGAGCAGTTTCGTTCCTCCTTTTCTCGTGTCCGCTTGGGGGCGCGTCAGTAGAAGGAGGAAGACCTGCCGTTGCTACTTTTTTCCTCCTCCATTTTTTCTGTATAATTTCGCTGTACTTTTTTTAAAGTTAAATTTACTAATTGTGCGTATACTTAGATTATATAGAACGTTCTTCATAACAACTAATTTCTGAAAAACCAAAGAATGACATCCCTCACTCGTTTCTATAACGTAATTAGGAACGTTTTGATTTTTTTTTGTATTTTGTAGAGGTTGCTGGGGCTACTGGAAAACTTCACATTTAAACTAAAATGTATTCTAAATTACAATCCTAACCTTCAAAAAGAGTGCCACTTCGCAAACTTAGAAAGTATCGCGCACCTGCATCGCGCAGTCATTAACTACACAAGAAAGCATGCTGCTCTCTCCTGTAGCATTTGTCTTGCTCTACGCGCGTTATGTTAAAACAAATTGTCGGCGAGTTGTCTGGGTTCCATGTCGGTCAACCATGTCAAAATAAGCGTGACTTGTATTTAACACTTTCGGATGGCATTTAAAGACACGAGTGGAGCGTCATCGGACAGCGCTCTAGACACCGCGTTTTGGTAAAGGGCACGGCCCGCATGGCTAGTTTGCAAAGTGGCACGGCTGAGAGCAAATCTCCACGACATTGTTCGTGGTCCCAGGGATCGCGGAAGTAGCCGGCGTTTTTGCACCTCCAAAGTGCCAGCAAGAGCCGCATGTCCGCGCTGGGAGCGGTGTGTGTTCGATCGAAGCGCTGGAACCACACTGTTGGGCTACGGCAACTACTTCGGGATTAATCTTTTACAATCGCTTCTACAGACTGTGAGGACAGAACACAATTTCAACTCGACGCTGACGTAAATTTCAGCACGGGATGCGTTTAACCTTATCAGGGACGAAATGAAGATTCTCAAAAATAAAGTGCACGTACCAAATGATGCGAAGGTAATTTGTACGGTATGCATTTAGGTGTCTAACAAAACAGCAGATGAAATCAACGGCAGTATCCCTGCGAACGAAGTGTCCGTCACCGCCGCCCATCGAGGACGGCGAGAGGTGACAAAGGCCCGACCTCCAAGTCGAGATCTGGGTTTAGGCTATTCCTTAGGCAAAAAAGTCAACTTAAAAAAAAAGAGGAGAGATGGGGGAGGTGCTCGCGGCCATCTTCTATTCAGCAGGGTAGCAACCGGGGGTATCGTGGTCAGGGAGGGCAAGTCCAGTGGCATCCAGGCCGAGCACAGCCACGGCGTCGACGGCGTCACCGGGAGACGGATTCCGCTTTCGGCGGCGAGGTCGCACTGAAAGCACTGCATGCTCGCCCCGCTGATTATCTCGCGAGGCAACTGCCCGCTCTCCTGTTTCTGACGTAAGCCATTGCGCACCGACTGGAAACTGCATGCTAGTATAAAGGCTGAAGCGCCAGCAGACTTACACGGGTAGCGAACGAGGCTGAGCTTTTGGGCGGCCAAGCGTTGGTGCCAGCACATCGCAGCGAGGGCTTCGCCGCGATCGTTTCCAGTCTCCTACGAGTGCATGGGCCATGTCTGAGCACACGCGTTAACGTAGGCAGCCATTTCGGACAAACAGCCCCCCGTCGTAGGAGTTTGTCTTATCTCACGCAACATTTTGCTTGGAAAATACCCAGAAGTTAGTAGCTTTTTTTTTCCTTTATTGTCGTAAGAAACTTTGAGGTTTTAGGCTAAATACGACCCGAAACCCTTGCCCGGCTATGAGATAAAAAGCGGCCCATATGGGAGGAATTTCGCCTGAATCAAGTAGTACGGCCGATAGCGAGATTTGTTTTTCCTGGAAATTACTGTTGGTTGCGGCCAGCCGCAACCTTCCGGTGTAGCATGTTTTGCCCCCTTGCTCCTTTTCAGCACGCTTGGGAATATTGCAGCGCCGCGCGCGTAGCTTTTGGATTGGCGCAGGTGCGTCGCATTTTTAACGTTATCGCGTTTGCCTTCCACGCGAAAGCCGAGGTTCGATTCCCAGTCATGGGTACACATTTGCGGTGGGACTTGTAACGTAATGTTCTGGTAAATTCGAGAACCAGGCTGCTGATTCGAAGGTTAGAACAGCCTATCCCGCGACTTCCACGCCAATTGTACCGGAAGCCCAGAGAGGTGCACCAAAGGGGCTCCGCGTGGCGAGCCGGGTTTCGCAGTCTCCGCCCCAGCGCTCGAACCTCGCTGCTACGCCGACTTCGACGCCTGGCGACGTACTAAACCTTCTCCTCTTTTGTTTTGGGCGCAAAGCTCGCCCCATTAAGCGCTCCGCTTGCTTCAGTTTTCATCGCTTCGTGAATTGTCATTCGTGACAATATAGTCTGTTGCGCGGAAAATATTTTAAGCTTTCCAAACACTGGAAAAAGAGCAAACTGTTTTGCGGCAATATTATAAAAATAATTGTTAACCTTACCTGTGAATGCTTTATTTAATGTTGCTCAATTATTTAGCTATACGTGTTAGCAATCCCCACATTCCCCTTTTCATTCACATTATGCAAAGTTATTAGAGCCCTGCGCGGATAAGAGTTTTTTTAGCCACATCCGCAACCGCACCGCGTCCCGCGGTGTCCTTAAACAATTGTGGTCCGCATCTGATCTGCACCAGCGGACTTGGTGCATTTGATGATGGGGTGGCATGATGAAACTGCGCTACAAGAATGAGGTGAAACTCGTGCTGGCGTGAGTTCCACTGACTCCAAAGGACCGAATTGAATCTCCTCGACCTACTTGGAGGCGAAGAAGCCACTTGCGAGCTTCCTCTACTTTCTTGTGGCTTGTACGTTTTGGGTTTCTTTGCTCCAGAGAACGTTTTCCGCCCTTTCCCTGCCAAACAAGAACACGCTTCCCCGGATGACTGATGCTCCTGCATTTTTTACTTTTTCTAGGGACAGCATTTTTGGCGAGATGGACTTTCTAAACTTCTAAAATAACCTTCGAGTGCGAATCAAATCTTTCTTGACGTAAAGATATCAATCTTCTCCCTGATTGGCACCTTCTATGGGTGCAGTTTGCTCCCACAATACATTTGATGATGCACTTCATAGTATCACCCTCTTATTCACTCTACACTGTGCGGTCGTACACGTTTATGGGCCGCCTCGTCAAAAATGAATATCCGGACCCGCGGATATCCGCATCCGCATCCGATCCGCAATCCGCCAAATGTGTTTCATTTTTATCCTCATCCGCCAGTTTACTGCGGATATTGCAGGATGATCCGCGGATATGCAGGGCTTTAACAATTATTATTCAGGTTACTGAAAATGAAGTTTTAAGCATTAAAAAGAATAGCTATGGGAGGTACGTTAAATCCGTTTTGCCCCTCAGTTATGCTCTCAGGTGGACACAAAGAGAAACTGTAGCTGTCAATTTGTTTCATAAACTCGAAATCCCGACTAAATCTTTTTAATTGATGTAATTAGGGTATGTGTTTCATTTTGTAGAATTCTCGTAACGGGCTACTCTATCGAGATATCCGTCTCCAAATTCGTCGCTCAATCCGGCTAATTACGCGTATGAAATCGGCAAGATCGGCGCGAAAACCTCTTCGATGAGAAGCAAGTCGTTGCTTGTGACATTCCGTATGAAAACGGGGTGGAGCTGATTACAGCTCTTCGCCAGCGTTTGCAATTTTATGACGAAAGGGCGGCGATAGTCAATTCGTGGTCATAACCCAATATATGGGCTCTAAGCATCCCGAAAGCCAAATATTACATTCATGCGTGGCCGATTTTGCTTATTAAAATAGGTATCAAAAGATCGATTATTTCCCTGTCCTTTCTCGTCTGATGGCGCCATCCGGTGTCGATCTTTTGATGCCGATTTTAATAGAGAAATCGGCCAAGCATAAATGTAATGTTTCTTTTTTTATTTTACGTTTTTATGATTAGAGCCGATAGACTGAGTTATGACCCTAAATAGACTACCGCAGAAAGGAGGACGATGGCGGGAGGAGAAGCTGAGCGAAGCCTGCAGTCGACGCTTGAAGACGATCGACGCGGCCCATGAGTCACGTGACCCTTAGAGCAGTTGGAATCACTCTCAAATCCGGGCACACTACTCGGCACCGGCCGTAGTAAACGGGATCTCATAGCGTGGCCGATAAAACGATTTGTGGGAACCGCAAACATTAAAAAAAGAAAAAACGGTTAATTGTTTAAATGTAATTAAGATAAAAAGACACCAGTAATAAGTTATCTGAAAATCGCATCATATGTTTTAAGTAGTCGATGAACAAAAAAAAAAGAAAGAAAAAAACTTAATTTTTGTTATATTTGAAGGATGGCACCCCATCCGCTTCGTGTGCAGTGTCTGGACATTTTGGAACGGTAGTACCATTTCATGCCAACACATATAGGAAATGAAATTGCACCGTTTTGTCAAAAGAACTATATTTTTAATAATCACCGTGGAGCGGCGCGGCCATTTACTGGCAGCGCTGAAGCCACTGCCCACTGGATTAAATTATCGCGCGTAAAAATCAAAGGCACACTAATTAACAATTACTTACGTTTCACTGATGCAAGGATATTCTCAGAGCATATCTATGCGGCGTTTCAGCATGACTTGGCAAAACGTGAAGCCTACAGTATTTATGAATGAGCCAATTAGATAGGTGCACCCAGCTAATTATAGAGGTGCACCGTATGTTACTATGTCACGTGGCTTGCATTGATTGACCTGCTAGGACCGTTGCTTTTACCGTCTGTCAGGTTAAGCTAAAACCAAGTATAATCACCAACAATAATCGGCAAACGTTCGATGTGCGTGAGTATGCGTGACTGCGACGGAAACACGAGACAAAAACAAAATCAGGATTATGGCTTACGTCATTGTCGTCCAGGAGGCTGTACACTTCGAGCCTGTCCAGGCGCACCGAGCCTTCAGCTGGCGAGAAGACCCTCCCGGCGGGAATGGCCTGGTTGGCCCACAGACGCACCTTCATGTCGTAGGGATGTCCTCGCGACACGCTCTCCTCTTCGTCCAGGTCGCTGTCGTGCGGCTGATTCTCTTCGGCACTTAGCACCAGGCTGAACTCGGAAGGAAGGAGGACGCAAGTCTCCATGCTGGAGTCGAGCTCGGCGACGTAATTCCCTGGTTGGAGTGTCCGGTCGATCCAAGTTCAGAAGCGCCGATCATGGTTCGTGAGGTTGTCCAGCCGAATCATTCCTGGTGAATAGTGGCGTTGGGGGATGGACGTGGATACGGGCTAACGCAGACCGATTGTGCGGAGTTGGGACCAATGGTAAGTGGTAAAATATATCCGGTCGTTGTCCTTCTCTGAAGGTAATCTGTCTATCGACTGACTCGACGGTCACTTGCCTCAGACTACTGTTGAATCGAATTCCTCGCAAATAACTAAATAATCTAAAATAAAATGTATTTCGATAATCACGGTGAGCCTGTCATCAGCTTCAATAGACTAGAAGTTGTTTTTGATTGGAAGTCCTCTGTCAATTAATAAAATTGCTTCTTAGGAATGCAGAGTGTCGATGTTAAGGCAGTCATCACAGGCGTCTTTGGTTTCATCTAATTGTTCGATGTCGGAGCTTACAACGTAATGTGAACTATCACAGGACGCTAATTAGCAGGTAACGCAGCGGGACAGAATATATACAAAAGGTCTATACGAAGTTAAAAGAGAAACACACAGGCTCGCTATACGTCGCCGCCGCCGTACAACGCCTGCATCTAACGGTTGCAGAAGTAAACAGAAAAGACGGGAGGAACGTGCCGTTTTCGGGGAACCATCGATATCACCAAGACCGATTCCGCCGTTGAAAACGAACGTGGATATATCCAGAGTAGGCAGTGCCGCCTCCAGCGATCGCTTCACGTGTTGCCATAAGAGCTGGAAACCCGGCAGACGACAGAGCAACGAGCAGACGACGTGCGCTCGCGTGTCGTCTGCTAAAGATTCGGTGTGCTCGGAAAGGAGGCTAGTAAATGATGGTGATGCTGATGCATCGCCAGGGGCAGGTGATTGGTTCGGGGCACAGGAGCCTTCTGGAAGAATCCGTTGCCGAGAGAAGGAGCGAGGGTTGCACCGGTCCACGGACCGGGGGGAGAGGGAACCTCTTCCTCTCTTTCTGCCCGAAGGCCCGGAAGGCGATGAGGAAGGGCGAGAAGGGACACCAGGTTGTAATTTCGGCAGTTTCGGCCACGTGGCCCTTTGGGGCGTGAAGAAGCAGAAGCGAGGGTGGGAGTTAAGAACTGTGACGTCACGGGAAGCCTGATGTACTTCTGGTTGAGTGATATGATGGTGCTGTAATCGCCCCATTAGTTTGGGTTGGTGCAATCGTTTTGTGTGAAATTATGCTTAACTTCCAATGAGGTAATATCAAACCAAAATAAATTTCTGAAAAAAAAAATGGAGGACCCTCGATCCCGTGAAATGCAAAGCGTGATTTTACTATCCTTTCAGAAACAGCCTAGTGTGACTTGTATTTCGTCAGCTGAAGCTATCAGTACTTTAATTCTGCGCGCTTTAAATTTTCGATTTTAAATTTTTTTTATTTATTTGTGAATACTGTTCACCCCAAGTACGGGGCTTTAACAGAAGTGGGGTATATAGAACACTCAAACATACAACATCAGGGCTACAACACAGTACGCATTCAGCGACATCTACTTAAAATAAACGGGCTGAAATAGCACACACTTTCAACATATTATCTAGCACTGAACAAAATGAATTCTCAGCACATGAAATCTACGACTTAGCAAAAATATTTGAAGTACAATTTATCAGTCCAAATCACACACATTCAGAAGGGCGCTCTCAAATTCATCTAAACAGTCCAATGTCAAAATATTTTGTGGGAGATTATTCCAGTCTTTTACAGTTCTAGGGAAAAAAGAAGACTTATAAACGTCAATGTTACATTTGGGCACTTCAAACTGATTAGTACTAACGTGTCTGAGTTCTCTCGATGCGCGATGTGTTAATCTAGAATCCGGGTTGATATTATACAGGTGATGAGAAAACATAAAGAAAAACTTTAGTCGAGCGATTTTTCGACGGACGGAAAGTAAGGGGAGATTGAGGCTGTTCAGCATATCTGTAACAGAATCAAGTCGCTTGTATTTGGATAAAATAAATCGCACCGCCTTCCTCTGAACTTTTTCGAGTTCGCCAATTTGATTTTTTCTATAGGGGTCCCACACCGATGCAGCGTACTCCAAGGTAGGCCTAATATACGTTGTGTAGGCCATTAACTTCACTTGAGGCGGAGCACTGTTCAGGTTTCGTCTTAAAAACCAAAGCTTTTTCATTGCTTTCTGACATATTTCATTTATGTGCCTACCCCAACTTAAGTCTTTAGAAAGTGTCACACCCAAGTATTTAAAACTATCAACTTCAACCAAAGGACTCCCATCAAGCTCGTAAGTAAAAGAAAGAACATGCTTAGTTCTGTTAGTTATTCGTGCAAACACTGTTTTTTGTGTATTAATTTTCATCTTCCATTCTGAGCACCAATCTTGAATAGACCTAACGGATGCACTTAATCTGTGCTGGTCGTCTTCCTCCCTGATTTTTGAATATAACAGACAATCATCCGCAAAGAGCCGCACAGTAACCCCTCGGCTTATTTCTGCCGCGATATCATTAATGTAAATTAAAAATAATACTGGCCCGAGTACTGACCCCTGGGGGACGCCCGAGGGCACTTCAGATACAATTGAACAGACACCGTTAACCTCTACATGCTGCACCCGATTAGATAAATACGCCCTGATCCACAATATCACGCTATGATTTACACCATGCAAAGAAAGTTTATGAAGTAGTTCAGTGTGTGGTACTCTATCAAACGCCTTAGAAAGGTCAAGGCATATCGCATCAATCTGTCCTCGCTCATTAGAAGAAGCGGCAAAATCGTCAAATGTTTCTATGAGTTGCGTGACCGTCGATAGTTGCTGGCGGAATCCATGTTGGTTAGAATGAAAAATGTTGGAGGATTCAAAATACTTGTATAATGCTTTTGAAATAATATGCTCAAATAATTTGCATACTATGCACGTTAGAGATACGGGGCGGTAGTTTTCAATATTATGCTTACTTCCTTTTTTAAGAATTGGTACGACCCTTGCACTGCGCCAATCGGGGGGTACACGGTGTTGTTTCAGTGATGTTTGAAAAATAATGGTAAGAAATTTTGAAACCCATTCTGCATATCTTTTTAAAAACTCGTTTGGTATTTTGTCTGGCCCGGTTGACTTCTTTACGTCTAAGTTTAATAGTAATGAAAAGACTCCTCTTCAGTAATCATTATATCCCCCATAGTACTATTTGTCGCACTGAAGCTCAAGTCCTCTATAGCACCGTCTGTATTAACAAACACACTATGGAAAAAGTTATTAAACCTATCGGCGATATCTTTTGGATCGGTCAGCAGTTTCGTTGTTTTCGATGATATATTCTAATCGTTCCTTTCGAGGTTTTAGGCGACGCCAAAATTTGTCAGGTGAGTTTCTCGTAAAATGTAACGATACAAAATGTGTATGTGCACGGAATTTATCATCTGCGGGTTCAGTGCGTGTTAAAGTCCCATTGTGTGTTTGGGTGTGTGCGTGTATGTGCGTCTGTTATGAACAGATAAAATGTTCCAGGAGGTGAAGGATCTTTTTACTAAGACTTAATGACATTTTTTCCTCAATATTGTGTGATTGTCACTTCCAAGTTCTAACGAAAACTGAGTGATCTTGTAGCGACTTAAAAAGAAACATACCAAACCCGAATGGCCCTTGCTACATTACTTAGCATAACTATCTTGCGAACAAATAGGTTGCCGCCACAATTAGCCTAATTACAACCTTCTCCTGTTGGCCCAGGTCGTGTACAATCAATTTCGGAATAAGCGTCGCTCGTGGAAGGTTTGATGAAAGAACACCATTTCGCTAGGGCTGACCACGGGAGAATATCGTTTATTCAATTAAGCTTCGATGTATTGAACATTCCTGTTCTTTGTTCTTTCTCTTCCAACGTTGTTGTCTCCTGACTCGCATTTCTTAAAAGCATAAGGAGCTGAGAAATATGTATTACAATAAAAAAGAAGAAAATACAATAATACGAGTGGATTAAAAGTACAAAAGCACTTCAATGCGGAAGGTAATTTTGATATAATTATGAAAAAAAATAATACTATCACTATCATATAAAAATGATAAATTACAAATACCGTATTATTCTAGCTTAGGATAACATACCCTCCCATTTAATTCAGTGATTTAAAGGTAGTCGTTGGAAGTAACAACTTGACCGGAGTTGAGCTGCAGGTCGGCTCCTCTTTCTCTTCGTCAGCGAGGCTGCTCTTCGGCATGTTCCTCAGCCGTATCGGCTCCGACAAAGTATTGGGTAACTCCACAAGTTTGACAGCAAACAGGGAGGCAGAGGTCACTTTGTGCTCCGAAAATATGTCGAACCTTTTGTTTGAGCGTATGTCCCGTTGAAGGCGAGTGAGAAAAAGTGAGTTGTCGAACGTATAAAACGGACAAAATAGAAAACGCCATTACAAGCACCGCAGAAGAACATTGTCAGAGTATAGAAATTAAATTAACAGTATTAGGCAGAAAAAAAAGAAACGAAGAGAAGTATCATAGAGCGTCTTTAAACAAAGTCGACGCTACAAGGACGACAGCGTTCACATCGCTTTCATTAGTACGAGCGCGTGCACACGATAACAGTGTCCGTCCAACGCATACTGTTTGCCTACAAATAAAGAGAAAAATAATTAATACTGTAAAAAAAATGTCCAGAGTTGAAAATTTTGTTTTACGTGAACTACTTGCTTTTATAAAAACAAACAACAATGCCTTTTTTTTTTACATTGCAGTATTTTATTTATGACCTCTCACTGGTCTTCCAGAGACAGTTGAGAATCTGATTATAATTTACGACACATGCCAGACTATAAAATGGCGGACTAACTGCAAATTACACGATCTCGAGCAGTGAAAGTATCATTTTAAAAATTCACGATATATCGTGGAAAACTTTGTTTTTTACCTCGATTTCTCGAAAATCCGTAATTCCTGTAATTACCGCAAAGAGGTTGTGCAGAATGTAGCTCCACAAATTTGAGGTAGCTTCGTACCCAAAGGCTGCATAAAAAGGATGATAATGATGGAGTCGGTATAAGTGAACACAGGGGCGGATTTAAGGAGGGGGAAGGGGTTAGGAGGATTGGCCACCCCTCCTACCACCCAAAAAGCAACTACATTTTATGGAAAAAGAAATAAACTACATCAACTTTCTTTTAGAAAGAAATGGAAAGTTTTTTTTTTGTTATTTGGTGAATATTAGGTCAACGGAATGAATGTGGGTAACACATCACCCGTAACGTCAGGCCTCTGTGCACTCCCCCACCCCCGTCCCATCTCTCCCTCTAAACCCGACTCATAAACCGGCCCCCTGACATAGAATATGATTTGTATCGAGAATGCTGAATGTACGTACGAAACCAGAGAAGCCGCCGTCACACGAATCACACATTATTCAAATGACAGTCTGCCGGTCCTGTACAATTGATCGTACAAAAACTGTCTGCATGTTCGAAGCGCGTATAAAGCGGACAAAAAACTGAGGCCCGTAGATGATGACGTCATCGCGCCTGCAGCTAAGACCCTGCCCATTGTTTTGTGTGGGGAAAATATGAGAGCGGCTCAAGTTAGCCGTGGTCACGCGCAAACTTTGCTTTAAACCCACAACGACCGAAAAACTTTTTCACGACACTAGCTCGGTGGTTATATATAAATAAATAAGTACCCTATTGACTAAAGTCGAACAACGAACATCCGCTGGGTAATATTCAAGGAGCCACCGAAGAGGATCCTGTTTGAACGTTTATTTCATTCTGTTGACCTTCCATTTGCCAAATAACCAAAACACTTATATATATATATATATACAACAAACAAACAATAATGACCAAAAGTTGGATGGCGTGCCCGCTTTCTGGCGCGATAAGTCGGCGGCCTTGACTGCGCCGGAAAGGCCAGACGGATGGCAGGAGGACCCCGTTTTTTTGTTTTGCGATCACGCTTATACGTTCATCGGAAGCTGCCCCAGCGACTCGGTTGCCCGAATTAAATGACGCGCCAATTAAATGGAATAAGAAAGATGCGTTACCACTCCGTTTCACATTAAAGGTCGATGCTCCATCGCATGCCCGATCCGATGGAGCAAAGATCCAGCAGCGCCAAAAGTATATTGTAAGGGCGGTCGTCGTCTTTTTGAGTTTACTAACACATGCTAAAACAATCACGCACGCTTCCTGCGCCGTGATCCTGTGTTTCTTTTTGTTGCTTCTTTTGTGCGTGATTTTATTAGCCGGTGACAGGAAACGCTCAAAGACGGCGAGCGACGTGACGATGCCCTCTTGGCGGTGCGTGATTGGCTGCGTCGGATTATAACGTCGGCTGCAGTAGACTGGCCTGAAACGGAAACGAAAGGGAAAATGTTATTATTATTAAAGACATTTTCAAACAAACAGACTACAAATAAAGCGATCACTAATCTGGAAACTTGGCCAGGTTCTTCCCTAGTAAATTCTGTCACCACAAACGACGCTAATGTAAGTAAAAGCAAAAAAACAAAAACCAAGAAAACCCAGCAACTTTGATAAGTTTTTTAAAAGCAGATGTTGCTGCGGATTGTGCTTTCTCTACCAAGCGCTATTGACGTTCCGCTCTCTTATTTTCTTCGGTTATCAAAGAACGTTTGTTTAGGTCTAGCGTAGAAATAACGTTCTTAGTTAATCCCTTTACTCTAGTAGGAACTCGGGGCACACGCCCTGTATTCCATAGGAACGTTCCGGTTTCAAAGGAGATGTTCCCAGGTTTGTAGAAGCATACGATGTTTTACGCTTTCCTTCTTTATCTTTCTTCACTTCCAACGAAAATTCTTCATTTTTGAATCCTGACAGAATCTCTTTGCGTGTCTAGTTTTAGCGTTTTTGTGCGAGCCTTTGTCTTCTTCTCTTGAGAGGAATTTTCCTGTGTCACTTTTTGCGCCGGTGTCTCGAGCCGTTCGTGGGCCATTTCTCTGTGGTCCTTCGCCTCTCCTGTGGTTGATTTCTGCGACCAGCCCGCTTCGAATAGTCCGTCTACTTTTATTGTAGCTTATAGGAGCTCGTAAGAGTTCGTGATAGCCATTCTTCGCGGGAGTTGAGTGGTTTGTCTGTTGTCTCAACCTTTTTCGTATCTTCAACACTACACAAGTGGATTGTCCTTGATTTTTAGATGGCGGAAAATGTTGAGCACACACGCCATAGTGTTTGTGCTACCGGTAAGGAAACTCTGAAGCCACACCGGGCCTCGGAAAGGTCCACCCAGATTGGTGTTGAAGGCCACAAGGTTGCAGCTGTCCTCACAACGTAGCCTCTGGTTACTCTTGACTTCACACAGCTGGTCGGAGCCAGTGAGAAGGCTTATGCCTGGTTTTGTAGGTACACCGGGGAAGAAAAGTTGGTCTACGATGCAACCTCTAACTTCTCAATGCTTTCGACAAACTTACGGACCGCAGGCGCATCCACATCTTTGCAAATGAACGTTGTCTCGACCACTCGTAGTTGTACTGACTTGTTAGCTTCAGTTGAACTGTTGTTGTGGTAGATGGCTCGAATTCCCCGAAGGTATTCAAAAGCACTCTAATCTCTCCTAGCACTCGTAGACCCAGCTTTCGGAAAGCGTCATCGCGTATAAGCTGTTCGTTGGCCACCTCCATCGAAGACAGGACGTATATTGCCACTGTTTTCTTCTTCGACCACCTAGATTAGGAATGTCGGTAGTAGGAGCTGGGGCTATGCTGCACGTTTTGGACTCCCAGGAGACTAGGGAGAAGGAAGTGACGTAGGTGTGAATGAACGTATCTTAGCAACACCACGCATCGCGGAAACTCACCGTCATCAGCGACTCCACCAATCAACATCCAAGAGAGCGTTGTTGACGTTACTTCCTTCTCCCTAGTCTCCTGGGAGTCCAAAACGTGCAACATAGCCCCCTGGTCACTTGGGTGTCAATCGAAATATCGGGACCGTCTGCCCCGGCGCTCTGGACGAAAGTTTACTGGTGCTTTGCTGAGGGTTTCCAGGTTGGATCGCACATGGTTGCCGCATGTCTTCCTACACAGAAAGTGCATGCCAACCTTTTCTGGCAATTCTTTGATCGATGCCTTGCGATGGTACACAGAAAACATCTCATATGTCCAGCAAGTTTCTTCTTTTTTTCCCATAGAGAGAAGTCACACGTGCAGTTTACGCCGAAGTGCTTCTACAAAAAAGTAATCCTTCTCGCGGTCTTCAGCGCTCATATGCAGTAGTGCAGAGGTCGGTAAGAGCGCTCGTTCTTGTTGCTCGGAGTTATATCGGTTTGTTCTTGGAGGTCAATCAATGCTGACACCACACCTTTCTCGGCTCTCGATCTCGATGATTAGATACTGATACTCTGCAGCAAATTCTGCAACTTGTTCTCTGAAAGTGTCTGAAAGTGTCTGAAAGTGTCCGTAAGATAGAAGAGTTTGGAGTTTGAAAGATGCCCTTGCTGAAGTCGCTTAATCTCCAAACCGCCGAGTCAAAATTTTAATGGCGTCGCATTCGTGACTTGGACGCCAGCGATAAAGGACGTGGCGGGTCCACTAACCAGCGCTCTTCAAGTACTGGAACTTCTCGCTGCTTGATAGTGCTTCGTTCTCGTGAACGATACGTTTAGAATTGCTGGAAAAATGACTGACATTCAGCGAGTTTCGGTAGCTTGATCCCTCTCTGTCTTCGTTCTTCGTTACGTGAGTCAATTGCCGATGTTGATAGTCGCGGTGGTTCACCAGATCATAGCTGCTCTGCTTTCCCTCGAGGTATGCCCAAGGCGTAAGTTGTTTCTTCCTCGTATTCGATAACCAACTTGTATTCGGCCTCGAGATCGCAGTCATCCATGAACGGTTCTAACTCCGTGTGAATTCTTCAGTTCTTCGTAATTCACTTCGAGCTTTCTCGCGATGGTGATGGAATTGATTTGAGTGATATCCGCAGTGCCGAGAACGGCGGTGACCTCTCTGACGATTCGGCTATTTTTGGCCTCTGCGAGCAATTCTCTTCGTTCTCACCCTTTCCATGATGTTGAGTTGAGAATTGGGCAAGCTTATATATGGAAGAAATTGCTTACTCTCTCCGACGTCCTTTTAAGATTCGTTTGACGGTCAGTCCTTGGCGTCCACTCGTTCGCGGCTCAGTCACTGACTTCCGTTTTCATTGAGGGGCCGGGGGATCGGTGGCCGAGTGGGCTAAAGCGCACACCCAGCTTCGACGCGCGTGTGAGCGAAAGCTCGCGCTGCAGAACTCAGGGATCCTGGGTTCGACCAACTACACGCTGTATAAATATCCCCACAACCCAAAAGCTCCACCCTGCCCGTTTCGATCTGGATGAGCATCGTACCGGCATGCGGTCGTGTATCACTACTGCGTGGTGCACGTTAAAGACCCCAGGCTGGCGGTTGTACTGCACTGGCTAAATTGCTCATCTACAGCGAGTGACTCGTCGCAACTTTAAAAAATGGCTGGCCAACTACACGCTGTATAAATATCCCCACAACCCAAAAGCTCCACCCTGCCCGTTTCGATCTGGATGAGCATCGTACCGGCATGCGGTCGTGTATCACTACTGCGTGGTGCACGTTAAAGACCCCAGGCTGGCGGTTGTACTGCACTGGCTGAATTGCTCATCTACAGCGAGTGACTCGTCGCAACTTTAAAAAATGGCTGACCAACTACACGCTGTATAAATATCCCCACAACCCAAAAGCTCCACCCCTGCCCGTTTCGATCTGGATGAGCATCGTACCGGCATGCGGTCGTGTATCACTACTGCGTGGTGCACGTTAAAGACCCCAGGCTGGCGGTTGTACTGCACTGGCTAAATTGCTCATCTACAGCGAGTGACTCGTCGCAACTTTAAAAAATGGCTGACCAACTACACGCTGTATAAATATCCCCACAACCCAAAAGCTCCACCCCTGCCCGTTTCGATCTGGATGAGCATCGTACCGGCATGCGGTCGTGTATCACTACTGCGTGGTGCACGTTAAAGACCCCAGGCTGGCGGTTGTACTGCACTGGCTAAATTGCTCATCTACAGCGAGTGACTCGTCGCAACTTTAAAAAATGGCTGACCAACTACACGCTGTATAAATATCCCCACAACCCAAAAGCTCCACCCCTGCCCGTTTCGATCTGGATGAGCATCGTACCGCCATGCGGTCGTGTATCACTACTGCGTGGTGCACGTTAAAGACCCCAGGCTGGCGGTTGTACTGCACTGGCTAAATTGCTCATCTACAGCGAGTGACTCGTCGCAACTTTAAAAAATGGCTGACCAACTACACGCTGTATAAATATCCCCACAACCCATTGAGGGGCCGTTCTTGACTTGACTTGGGTTTCGGCACGTTACGTTGTTGCCTAATGAACGCCAAAGACTGATGGTAAGAAAAAGAATGAATTTACTATTTACATGGCGTTCAAGAAGCCACTAACGTGGTCCCGAATCGGCATGCGTTCTTCTTCAATCACCTTTCGCGCGACCGCTTTCTCCGCCGTCGTTTTCTTTATAGAAAGCGTCGCGCGCTGTTTGTCTGCCGTGAAACATCAATGAGCGCTTCGTAAAAGGAAGCACAATCAGCAACAGATGTTACTATCTTTCACGCGACGTTTGAATTATTTCAAAATAATATGGGTTTGTTGAAGTGATGATTGCATTTTTCAATCGGTCATCGTTTTGACAGGTTCGTGCGGTTCAGGGAGTGGGGTGTTATGAGAGAAGTTTTATCCACAGTGGCTTCTCCGCACCCGCGTCCATGCGTTAGGTACCCGAGCAATCTGTTAGGTACACTTCTTACGCCGGCGGCGCGCATCAGGTGCTTCAGTTTGTTCCTATAAAGATAAAACAATCAAAAGACTTTCCCATGACGTGACGAAAATATTCCATACAAGGTAATCGAAGGATCGCGGTACGATCACGGATAGTACGAGAAGGACTCGGCGTCTCTTTCGGACGGTCCGGCCGGTCTGCAGCACGTTGTCGTTGCCTTCTGTCGTGCAGGAGCTGCGCGAGCATACTCGAAGCTCACAAGACGACAAATTGGGATCGAGGGTGGGAAGCTCGCTCTTAACAACTGAAGTACATACCTGCCGTTCTCATCGTGTCGGTTACTAGAGGGAGTTGTGTAGCATAGTAACAGGAACTGGTCATAGCGCGTAAACACGTGACTTGACCGAAGAGTAACGTCTGAGGTAATCATAAGCTGTCATCTGAAGAGTACAAACGATGTTTCCTACAGTTCTATTTCCTACATTTTTGCATCGCCCGTTACTCGATGCCGTTAAAAAGCAAACTCGCACGCATGTGCAAAGAAAGAAAGAAAGAAAAAAGTCGGTTATGTGAGGTCGCGCGTGGGCAACCAGATTTCCACTTAAATGATCACCGAGCCCGTTAGCGGTCACCTCGGTGGTAATTTGAAGCTTCTTCGAACCAAGAGGCGTACCGCGGACGACGACATGGCGGAGTGGACAAGCCCGGAACAAGTAATCCGTAAGACCGTACCGCAAGGAGAGAAGGATGCACGGATTGACGGAGCGAAGGGCCTGGTCCGTATTATTTGTATAATATAGTAGCCGTATTATTTTGCGACTATCAGTCTGGAGGGAAGCCGCCGACTTCTCCTTAACTCCGCGGTAAATGGCTGAATGCAAAACAAAAAGAAGAAAAACTGCCTCGCTTTGACTTTTTGTTCAGTGCTATGAAAGTATACGATATCACTCGATTGTGTTACGTTCTATCGGAATTTAGCGCATTTTTCTCCCTTAAATTTAGGCGGGAAATTATAACGTCACGTCACGTGATGCCCGTGTCATGTGTCACCATGACGTCAGCACGTCACGTGACATAATGACGTCCCGTGACGAGCGATCGAACACGAACATGAGCAGTTGAAAGGTCCGCGGTGTGTTCCCGTACGCAAAGCTACCGCTTTAAAAGGCGGCGTCCGTCCGTGACCCTGGCGTCGGGACCTCGTTTGCATAAAGCCGTTCCTGGCCAAGCAGCCAGCCGAGTAGCGGTACGCTCAAAATGGCGCAGGGCACGTGGAGGAGCATCTGCTATCGTTTCTCCGGAAATTGCGACGCGCGCTGTTTGCGCAATTGTTCCGTTCGTCCCCGGGGATCACACCTGTTACGCCGCCGCGGTGATGAGTATCTGCGCGGATGCGGCCCATTAAATACGGGACGCTCTGTGCCGCGCATTGCGTGACGCAAGGCCAAGGCAAACGGGCCCTCGAGGAACCGCTGCTTGTGCTTGGCGCCGTGCAGCCGTCGAGTCATCGTATGAGCGCCAAGTGTGTACTTACATACTGAGAATACCTTGAGGAGCCCGCACACCAATGTCTAACCGTCTTCTGTGCTCTTTAACGTGAATCCCAGGATTTTGTCCTTGCGTTCGTTCGTGCGTGTACCCGTTAACTTTGGCGGAAATATTCACGTCACGGGACGTCAGGGTATCGCTATATACGACTTGAAACTTTAACGTCAATTTCCCCGCTAAATTTAGTCGGGAAATTGGTGTCACGCGACCTGGCGTCAGCTCACGTGACACCGTCATGTCAAGTGATACAATAATGCCATGCGACGTCAATCCCGCTAAATCTAGCGGGAAAATGAATAAACAATATGTACTCTTCACTCCACTAAACCACCGCTTAATATCTCCTAAACAAGTTTAAATGACTGCTCCCTAAATACTGCTTCCTACGCATTATAAAACAGCGAAGGCAAAGGTCGCTGGTAATACTTCTTTTATAATGGAGTTACTAATAAGAGCTTCATTAATCTCACAGTTTGACCAAAGTCGCTGAACCCTCCTAGCTCACTGGTCGCGTCACACGTTCCTTAAGCCTGTGTCACACTGTTCATACACCGTACACAAGACAGCCTGCAAACACGAGTGATCGCAATATCCGTGGTTTGAATGCCGCTTGCCAAGTGTTCTCCTTGCACTTGTGGCCATGCGGCATTCAAAGCACTGATCTTTCTGTGACTCGCGTTTGAATCGGTTCGCAGACTGGCTTTAATATATGATGTAGAAGCAGCGTGACCCCGGCTTTATAGGGATGCGGTGAAGGCAAGAGGAAATCGGGAACGTTCCCTTCATATTCCTCACTGGCCATGAAAGAGGATGATGATACATTACGCTAATGTATACTTGTCATATTGTTGTAGTTAATCCATTCTAATTAAAAAAAGTACAACCGAAGATTATATATGCCTTCCCGCCACAATTAAGAGGTTTATATATATATATATATATATATATATGGATTGTTCTCATCACCCTCGTGCTTCCCTGAAACGGTGATCTTAAATTGATTATTTCGCCGGTGTGGAGTTTATCCCCCCTTCGTCTTCTTTCTACGAGTATATTCCACCTCAATAGGGGGTATTCACTGGCCGCCATATTTGAGGTCACTGTTTAGAGCGCATGCTCAGAACGAGCTCACATTGATAGGCTGTCAAGACCGGCAATCTTGATGGTGCGGGGTGCACGTTGCAAAATAACTGTGGAAGCTAACCATCAGCACGTGCTCAGCATTAGCGCACACGGATATGGCCGCCAGTGAATACACCCTATAGCCCTGCGCACTAGTGTGGAAGATGCAGGCACCCGCGCCTTTGGTAGCACAACATACAACTTATGAGACAAAGCAGGAAGGTAGAAAAAGAAAGAGAGAAAAGCAACCAATCTATGTTGGCGGAAAACTACTCATTAAGGACTTTTAGCAAACCGTTACCGTGTTCCGCGTGTACCGCACTATCGGAGCCTTTGAAGCACGCTTTTAAGCGCTCGCCCTAGTCATAGAGGGCATTCACTGGACACCATATTTAAGGGTGATGTTTCGAGCGCATGCTCATAATGAGCTCACATCACTATAGGCTGCTCAGACCGGCAATCTTGGTGGTGCGGAATGCACGTTGCAAAAGACCTGTGGACGCTCGCCGTCAGCACTCGCTCAGAGCAGTCAGGCACACGAGAACGGCCGGACGGGAGTGACGGAAGTTTGAGTTGTCCCGGCTCCAGCGCGAGTTTCTTACCTTCGATAGGGAGTTTTAGAATAACGTACGCAAAGGCTTTGCGCACTCAAAGAATAGCGTCGTCACCCCTGCGCATGCGCCGAACACTAACCGTGTTCTGCGCTTTGCGAGCGCTATTTTAGCGTGCGCTATTTTTCGGAAATTGCGCGCGCACGCAAAGAGTCTTTGCGCTCATCCAAGGTGGATTCGTGATGCAGGAGAAGTTGACTAAGGCCAAGATGAGCACAGTTAGAAAATGTGCCAGGACCCGGCCGCTTTTGGCGGTCGAGCGCGACGTCGGTGGGATATCCTCACGACTGCAATTTTTAATACAGGACGACATTGCACTCCTACGGGACGCGCACCTCACAAACGGTTTGGAAGACCTGCAGCAAGGTGGGCAACGATCGCCGGCAACTCGCGGCTTGCAACGAGCGAATAATTTTTTTTTCGGCGAAGGTCAGAACACGAAACTTGTATTGTTGAGGCGACGCACGCGGACACGATCGGTCGACTGCTCCCGTCGCATTCTCACTATCTAAACAAATCTGAGATGTTTTTGTGGACTAGAACCTGTTTTTTTTTCTTCTCGAGTTACAGCATTTCGTTTGTGAAATAAAAATTGTTTACTGTATCTTGGTGGAGATCCAAGTGCGCGATTTTAAGTCGCACCAAAGAAACGCTATTCTAAAACGTTCATGCCTAGCGTGCTCTAACGCAGGCGCTAAATTTAGCCCTAGCGTGCGCTAAAATCGCGTACGATATTCTAAAACTTTCTAATAACGCTTCAGAGTCCCGTGAATATTGTGCCTGCTCGTGCATGCCAAAGCACTGCGGATGGCAACGTGCGAGTACGGGAGGCCGGTGTTCGAAAGAGATACCCTGCCATTCTCGTAGGCAGAATATCGAACTATAGGGGGTGATTTATTGAGGTTGCTGTCCACACAGCCCGGTGTTTACTAATACAAAAAAAATCGATCCTCATTTAGCACGATTTGGGCACAAGCGCTTCGCTTTGACCAGTGCTTTGGACGCACAAGGAGCAGCCTTCGAATCGTCATCTTCGATTTCTCTGATCAACAATGAACAAGAAAGTTCGGTTTGTTGCCCCCACAGCTGCAGCATGCCGCTAGAGCCGTGACTGTTCGATCTCCTCCCCAATAAGCGAGGAGAGTTGCAGTAAAGCAAGCGACATGACCAAATAAATGCTGCGCTACCGGTTCACACGTCCACAAGGGTGCGGCCCTAAAGACCAGCACAATTGACCCGTCTTGCACAATCCGAATTCCAAACGTACCTACACCTCTGACTGGGCACGCGGAAGTGGTTTTGTAAGAAGTTTTATGTCTAATGTTTTTGAGAGCTCAACTGATAGATGACGAAATATTATAAATAAGGTAAAAACGGCGGCCGACCAGGTTCATGGCGATAAGTAATAACTTTAACAAAACATATGAACGATGGCCACCCGGGAGCAAGCTCCGCACACCATAGACGACGAACATCGGCTATAGGACATTGAAAATGCACGGCCGCCGTTTTTGAACATCTTTTTTTATTTCACCAGCTTTGAGTTGAGGTCTAAAACAAAGATAGAAATAAAACTATTGCTAAAACGACGTTTGCGTGCCCAGCTTCAGGTATGTACGATTAGGATTAGAAATTTGCAAAGACGTGCCAAATGTGCTGGTCCTTACGACCACACCTGACAATTGTAGACCTTATACGTACGCGATTGCAGTGACGAAATGCCGATAATAAACGCAGAACTGTAAACTTAGTCTACAGTACTTACCTCTCGGTCGCGTATTGCACATGCATGACTGCCTTCGGTAAACATACATACTAAAAACCGGAAGCCCAAGTCATATTCAAAGAAGCCACAGTCTCCAGACACTTGCGACCCTTACTTTCGACTGGATATAAAAACCGGTTTTGAGCCTCTTGTGAGTGCTTACGACCACTGCGCAGATATTTGCAAGCAGTCACAAGAGATTTAAAAAACAGTGGTTAGTTAGCCTTTCCAGTCGTAAGCAGTCGCAAGCGTATAAACCAGCCTTTACGGGTACTTTTGCCAACCAAGGTTAACCTCTCTGTTGTTTCCTCCTGCTCCTATCTTCTTCAAATGTGATACTTCAATATTCCGGTTAGAGCCACTGAATGAGTTTCGCTTATACTCAGAGTATCGGTACTCTGTTTCCCGACCAGGGGTTTCCCAAGAATTAAAATTAGGGGGGGGGGGTAGGGGGGCATTGAGAATAGAGGAGTCGTTGCAAATTAAGGGGTGCCTCCAGAAATACAAGAAGGGGGGGGTGTACATCCCCCCTAGGGAGTGTGTAGGGGAATCACTGTTCCCGACATTGTTGTGGGCGCCGCCATTCTGGTGCTTGTGCAGAGCAGACGCAACTGCCTATCGTCATGATTCAAAAGTGCGACTTCCTCAGCATTAGATTCGGTGTTAGGAAGCTCATGTAATGCTTGTCTCTCTCGCGAACTGTTTAAACACTTGTGGAGGACGGAAAAGCGTTTCCTGCGATTTTAGATAAACCTTTAGATAACTGGCAATTATGATTTTAGGCCACAATATGGGCAAGTGTTGTTACTCTGAAGTGTAGCTTATATAGAGGCACTAATTCCGGTGATTGCTTTTGGTGCGTGTTCTGAATGCATAGTCCAACTACAGTCAAGAGCCGGGGAGGCCAAAGTGACATGAGGTTAGAGCCGCAGACAAAACTACAAAAGTTCAAAGAGCCGCAGGAAAAAAAAAACAGAGGGGGGGGGGTTATTTGTAAAAAGAAACGGTGTGGAGGGAACAGTCTTTTGCAAAGGGGACAAGCATAATTGTTGACTGCAACAAATAACACCAAGCAGCAGAACGTTACTTCGACCGCTAAGAATGAATGCTTCAGGGGTAGTGGCTGGTTCGTTAGCCAGCCACTGCCCCTGAAGCCCGTTATCTGTACACGGCTCGAAATTCTTTCTAGAACAATAAAGGGAACAGTGTCAGTGGACACATCAATGTGTCAAAGAGCAGTCCAGCAGTATGTACGTAGTGTACGTAGTGTTGTACAAAACTGCCAAAACTGTGAGTTTTTTTTTTAGTTTTAGGACTTTTTTATGTTTTTGGAACAGAGGAGGGGAAGGGAGGCACGGGCTCACCCTGCGAACCGCACTTGGACCCGCTAAGAGTCGCATGCGGCTCCCGAGCCGCAGTTTGTCCGCCCCCTGGCCCAGACCTTAGACGAACCTTCGACACGCCCACTCTTGAACATGTCAAATGAACATGGTTACGAACTTTCTAGCGCACACACGTCACCAAGTGGAGACGATGAGACACGCTTGTAGGCTACAAACTGTTCGCGCCACTCAAACGCTGCTTCTGTTCCGGCGAAAAGCATTGAATGAGCTCATCGAAGTAAGCCGCGCCCGGTCAACTGGATAGGGCCAGAAATCAGAAAATTGGCGAAGGGGAACCGTGAAAACGTCGGTCGTGGGAAATCCGGTGATCGGATCGAACGGTCTCTTTTTCCCTCAACGTTCCACACCGGGAAGCGGTAGCGAAGTTCCTTCGTTCCACGCACACCGGAACGAACGCTTTCCATAAAGCCTTTCGCGTACACGTCAGCTCACGGCAGCGTGAAGTATCACCTGCGGTCTTTAGGCCCCCAAACACGCAGAGACGTACCTCGGGCGGCGTGTTTATTTTATTCCCATTTTTTGTGTGTGTGGTTCGCTTCTTGTCCATGCAAGGGCAGGTGATTTTTCTGGTCTCGCGCGTATCGTGTCTCTTGGTTCAAAGAGTCGTCCGCTGCGGAACGACGTTGATGCGGCGAGGCTGGAACTGCCGGGGGAAGTGTCGTCTGCTGTGAGGGGGCTGCTGTCGTCTGCTAGCCGTGGGGTCGGCGTAGGGGCAGCTGCAAAACAGACCTCGACTTAGAACAATAATGGCGGTGAGGTTTCGAGCTCTTGCCCATAAACGCGAGAAAAAAATATGAAGCGACAGGACCATCGATGGTTTGATTGGGTATAGATTGGGCATCGTGGTATCGGGAAGCCAGTTGCTTTCTCACGCCGAGGATTCGCCTCTTTTTCTGGACGACGGTCATGCTGGTTGGCTTCGCGGTGTTTTTACCGGTCTTCGGTTCCGGAACGACGCTGTTGTTTTATAATCTGCGCTTCGCTTGATACGAGAGCTGCTCGTGTTCGAGCTTTACACTGCCCGTTTTGTTTACGTGCTTGACGCGCGTCTACGAGGTAATTATCCGGCACCTACGAGGTGTCAGCCGACAAACCACTTACGGAAGGTTTGTGGTGTCTACAGCTTGCATAATTCTAATTCGCATTGTGTACAATTCAGTAACAAGCGCTTAATTTTCTACCTTGGTTTCTCTAAAACAAAAGCATACTCGAATAAAACCAATATTATAAGAAATCAAGAGACATGGAACGATGTAGTGCACGTTGTCCACGTTTAGCTTATCCTGAGAACCCTGGCTCGACAGTGCTACAGCTCGACGTGCACATCACGGCCTACGTGACAGCTCATGCAGGTGCTCTTGATCTGCTTGAAAATAAAATAAAAAAATAAAGAACAACAAAGCAAGCAAAGCACGAACACTGCAGAGACACTGAACAATCACGATGTTGCGAAATAAAGTCAAAGTTTCATATATGTTTACCAAGAAACACTGATAAAAATATACCCATTATTGTTTTTGGTAGATGCATAGGGTGAAATGGGAACGGAAAATCGAGTGGGCTGAATGGTGTTTGTACGTATCGGTGCCATTTTTGGAAAACACCGCAAAGCTGACTTTTGTCAACGTGTCCCCCACCCCCCACCCCGCCAAAAGAAAAAAAAATTTACCGTGCTTTTTACCGCAAGATTAAAGTACGCCTCGCCGAACGCTCAGCCTCCCCTCCAAATGTCATGCTAGCGGTCCGAACCAGATGCCAAATGTTTCAGAGCTAACGGTTAACTCAATCAATAGTTGTAAGTGATTTTCTGAATCTTTCAAGGAGAAAATGGGGCCCGAATTCTCGGTAGCTTGCGCCATTCAGTCCCGTGTTCGTGGACTTCGTCGGCCATTATTTTACCATCAATAACTTCCGGAAACCGCTTATCATTTTTGAATAAGATAACGGTTCGTCCTAAAACTTTGGCACCTGGTTCAAACCGCCAGCACTACATTTGAGCGGAAGATGAGCTTTGACAATGCCAAGAACACTGTTTTTTTTTTTTTTTTTTTTGGGGGGGGGGAGGGGGAGATCGGTCACATGTTATGAAACTCGTTTCCGAGCATATGCCATTAAAAAGGCTTAAAATTACTGGCAACTTAAGAAACGTGTGACGTAACCAGCCCCGGTAGTCTAATCGCAACCCCACAACCAATGAGCTTGCAAAATTAGCTGCTAGAAAAGCAAAAACAATACAAAAAAAAAAAACACGAACATGGCAAAGTTTGTTATGATTGTATTTTATTTTTTGTTTTTGATTTTGCACTTACGCTTTGTGTTAGTGACGCTTGCCTATCAATGAATTGACTATCAATCGTGCTATCGATGGGTCATAGATGGTGAAGTCGGAACCAATGGGCGGGGGACATTCACCCGACATTTCAGACTCTTCTATACGATCCGCGTTCACCGCTGAGCGGAGAGTGCACTGGAAGCTAGGCCGGTCCAGCCAACCGCCTCCCTTTGTCTATACCTGACCCCGCTTTGCGCCTGTGTATGGGCGGCAGCCTGACCAGGTGGCGAATGATTTTTGACGCACGATTGGACCAACGAGCACCTAACTTCCACCGCACTGTGAGCTTAGGTGTGAACGGAGTAAACAATCGGGGGAAAGAAGATTCCCCTCCCCATCTCCGCGACACTTCCGACGTCACTGCCCATAGACAATAATCGACAGGCAACTATCGATGGTACGACCGATTGTCGACTATCGATATTTTGTTATTTGGAGTCAGCGACCAAAGAAACCAATCGATGTTTTTTCGACTGTATGCGGCGAGAGAGTGAGGAGAGGAGGAGATCAGAGGGGACGTCAGAACGCCGAGCTCTGATTTGATAGATTAGTGGCCAGATCTAAAGCTAGAGCTGCATGTGGCTCCACTGCACTCGTCGGACGCGTAAGCAACATAAAACGCCGGCGTCCGGCGTTTGACTTTCGCATCCGAATGCGTTCGACGAGTGCAGCGGAGACAAAGGCAGCTTTAGCTTTGAGTCTACCCACCTATCCTTCCAACCAGAGCTCGGCGTTCAGACGTCAACGTGCGCTTTCGTCTCCTCCTCTCCCTATAGTGTCTCTGCCCATAATGTCGATAACTTTTTCATAGATTATATATTCACTATATTCGATGTTATATTGACCTGACCTTTACTGTTCATTGCCTTTGGTTTCTCAACAGAGATTTTACCTTATCCCTATAGTTTTTGCTGGTTTTTAGATTTTACTTTGTGGGTTATGCAGAGATCTCTAATTTCAAGCGCATTTGTTTTTTTAGTTTCACACGATTACTTAAGTAGACCCTTGATGTTGTTCGCCGCCTATAAATGATACTATTGACAGCTTTACTATACTCGACTATCGATAGTTCTCAATCGATACTTTACGATACTAGATCATTGATAGTTATACGATAGCTGGCTATCAACAGATTTACGATAACCGATCATTGATAGTTTTACGATAGTTGCCTATAAATAGTTCTACAATAGACGACTGTCGATAGTTTGCGATAGTCGACAATTAACTTCAACTTCAACTTTATTGTTTCTCTGCAGGGGAGAGGGGGGGAGAAAAAAAGCTGACTATTGTCGCTTGACAGGAGTTTCTCCTCCCACCAGCAACGATAGGAACTATTTTACATACTAGTGATCCGTACGACAAAGTTTACATAGAAGCAAAACACGCAACATTAAACCAAAAAAATCTGAGATACATAGCGAACATTTCTTACAGGTCAAAGGTCGCATCAAAAATAGGCGCAAAAAAGAACGAACATCCTTTCTGCTCAAACTCATCAAATCCGTGCTAAACCTATGTGTACTATTTATAAAATAAGGCAACGAGAACTGCAACATCTGCAGGCCGTAGCCTGCTCGCGTGGGGAGGCGTTGACCATGTGTCAACACAACGGCTTGCATATGCAGGCACATTCCGCTTTATATTGGCGACTGATAGAAAATACAAGTCGATCTTGCCTTACAGAAGTTTTATACGTTAGAAGTTTATAATTGTAATGCTCTGTTATTCGAACTATGGGAAGGTTTTTGAAAAGTTGTGATGTCTGAGCGTTGAACTCCGCATTGCACATAATTCGGATTATTCTCTACTGGAAAATATGCAAGTGTGGACATTTGTAGCCGATGTGCTACCCCAAACAAAGAATCGGTATTTATAGCAAGAGTATATGGGGGCGTTGCAAAGAAGGACTAAGACCGAAAGCGGTAATATATGACAAGATTTACAAATAATGCCCACAACTTCAGAAAGTCTGCCAGCTATGCATTGTACTTCGGCGTCCCAGCCCTCACACTGAGAAGCTTCACATTTTGTACAAAGTCAATATTTACTCCTTGGAGAGATAGCCCTTGAGTAGATGAAAACACTGTATTTTTTATCGAAAAAGTATTCCTTTCGTCTTATCTGTATTAATTACTAAAAAGTTAGATTGTTCAGTCAGTTGTCTTCTGCAGAACGCTATTTGCCGCACATAAAACATGGTGGACAACTTCACCCGAAAATAATAAACTGAATGTCGTTTGCGTTGATCAGGGTCTCAAATTCATTTGAGTGCGGGGGCCAGATATCCAACCCCCGAAAGGTCGAGGGCCATTGTAATGCGGCGGGGGGTGTAATGGAGAAGGAACTTTACGGTCCTGCTTGTCACATCTGTAGGTTTGATTCGTTTTGGGGGCTACTTTGGGCTCTTACCTGATGTTATAACAAGAATTAAAATAACTCTGCGTCGCCACCATGCTGCACTTATTTTATAGACCCCAAAATAGTGCGCACACTAAAGTTCCCGTTGCTAAATTCATCGTGAATTATTCAAACGCACGATTTCTTTATACAACAGTTATTGCTTTCCTGACGATTTTTATACAAGTAGTTTGATAAAATACTTGTATTTTTTATGGTGCTGTGTCTGAAGGCGAGAATTCTAAGCTCATAGCTTTATCTTCGGCATTCGCTGCTGCTAAGCGAGAGTTCTTGCAGCTGAAGTGACAAAAAGCTGGGGAGGAAAAATTAGAACGAAACAATGTTATAACATTTTAAGAGCAGAGCTGCGTATGTAGCATTGCGCAATCGGTGACATTAGATTATTATGGCACATGCAATTTCTAGCACTCAAGACATAGGAACAAAGGCTCGCAGACGGTTACTTGCGGGCCGCCTCCCAATGAGTCGCGGGCCGCATGCGGCCCGCGAGCCGCGTGTTTGAGACACCTGGCGTAGATGATGAAATCTGCAATGTCGTCTATATTTACTATATCATCTATGTACAAGTTAAACAGAAGGGTTCCAAAGATGCTCCCCTGTGGCTATTACCCATCTAGCACGACCCAGTAATGTCAATATTAAAAAAAAACTCGATTATAGTTGAGGTTATTCCTCGCACTTCGTGTGTGTTTAATTTTAGAAGCAGAGTTTTATGGTTTAGGCGGTCGAAAGCCTTTGAAAAATCATTGAAAACCCAAGGTAATAAATTTTTCTATATTGTTTAAAATTTGTTTTCTTTTTTTTGTTTTGTTTTAATAGCGCGAGTTCCGCCGAACGCCCCTTCCTAAAACCAGACTGGCAAAATTTTAGGAGAGTGTTTTTCACAGAAGGTGTAAATTCTGGCGTGTATTATTTTTCTCAGCCAATTTTAAAACGCTGGGAGCACAGAAACGGGTCTATAAGTTTCAAGGTTGCTTTTATGCACAGACTTGAAAAAACCCATAACCTTAGCGACTTGCATTTTTTTAGGAAAATGGCAATTTTGAAGTGCCAAATTAAAAAATGTGTTAAAAAAGGGATTAATTTAATTACATGTTTTAGAGATTTGATTTGAACACAATCTATACAATACTTTTGCTGCTTCCAAGGTTCCTGAAAACCGCTGCCACTTCCTCTGCGTCAGTGGGGGAAAAAAAAAGAAGTGCGTCAGAGACGTATTTTACACATGCACATTCATCGGCAGCGTTACTATTCTTTACAATGATTACAAAATAGTCATTAAGTATGTCAGCTAACTCCAAACCACCTCTCGTGTCCCCCTTGATGTTAAGCTTGATGTGGCTGTAAATTCGAGAAGGGCCCCATCTCAGAAATGAAATAAGCCTCTTCGATATAATACCTACTCGTCGCTCATCTTCAAACGCAGCATAAAAATATACGCACGCTTAAAGTACGTAAGCGCTTGTCACAGCATGTCGCTGTTTTAAAGTAACGCCAGCACGTCTGGTTTTCTCAATTTCATTAACTTGTTGCACAGAGCGTCCTTTTTTACTCGTCATTTTGATTACCTCCTTGGTCACTCAGGGTTTCCGAAGCTTTCCTGGGCGAAATTTGTTTACTGTACTGTTCATATATGCTCTGTAAAAATTCCAATAAAAGTGATCGTATCTCACGTCAGCTGAAACACTAAACAACACAGTGCTCCACATTCAGTCTGTCTATGCAGGTGAAACCTATAAACTAAGTTCATCGTGACGTTGGCCGGGGGGAGGGCCATAGCTACGAAGCACCCAACTTCATCGGGCGGCATCTTCATCAGCTGACTTGTCGTCGGTTCGCTGCACTTGTTAACTTGAAACTTCACAGATTTTTAGGAGCGAGAAAGTCCCGAGAGGAAATCTACGGAGACACGCGCTATCGTCGACTGCGGTGCTATTTTTTCGGGAAAAAGCTGAACAAATGCCAGCATATCAAATTCAGAGATATCCGTATTCAAATTACATAAATGACATGCGTTATTTTAATATAAATAGTTCGCGTTTAGTTGTAACTCTGGAATGGCATTCGAGGTTCACTTTTCCGTTCCGTCCGTTTTTCTCTGACGCAGGCGGACAACGGCAGTGCGTCAACTCCTGCGGCGAAGAAAAAAGAAGCAAGGAGGCCTGCTGCTCGGACCGACAGCTCGACATGCTGATTGACCACCATGTTTTCACCGTCGAGTGTTGGTCCGGGCAGCGACCGAGTCCACGCCGAACCACCGCTGGCACCGCCAAGGGCTCGTGCCAGATTCGCCTGAAACCGCCGGCCTGCGCAGAAACGCAGGGCGCACAACACCTGCTGCTCTACGGTGATAACACGAGATGGTCGTGCCGGTCCGGTTGTAAGGTCGGGCGGAGCTGCTCGCTTGTACACCTCGTCAGCTCCCTTCGTCGGTCGGTAATTCGCGATCGAGCCAATCGTCCGAGAGCAGAAAGGCGTCGCGGTGCTCCCAGAAACTACTCTGTCGGCACGCTGGGTGACCAGCAGCACTACAACAAAGCTCCGCCATCTTTACCGATGAACTTCGCGACTTCGAGCTCCCCGCAGCTCTCGCAGTTTTCTTCACAGGAACTAACCTCATCGTGACGACATTCTGACGTCACGGCAGGCTTTCTAATTTGACGAGGCATGCATCAAACTTTATCGCCAGAAGTTTACGCTGTGACGTCACAGCCTCGTCCCCCAGGGACCAGCAGCCAATGGGCGACTGATGAAGTTTTTCTTTACAATGAAGTTTGCGCCACCAGCATAGACCAGACAGAACAGCAAATCTCGGCTTCAATTGCATCTAATATTTTTTGCGCTTATATTTCGATAATAAACTGGGCGAGTCACCTCCGTCACTCTGTATCCCGACTTACCGGTCGACAAACATGTAAATTGGTAGGTGGTCACTTATTGCGGCTCCAATGACACCTCCGGACGCTTGAGATTCGTCGGCATTGGTTAGAAACCAATCCAGTAATGTTTCTTTCAAAGGAGGTAATGGGTGTGGGTTGCAGAGTTTGGGTTAAAGTATCCGTACGACGGATATAAGTTATACAAACCTCTACTACTATCAAGAGGTAGTCAGAATATTCGACTATCCATAGTACTACTATTCACTTAGCTTTACGTTAGTTCGCTATTACTGGTTTTACTACGATCGACGAGTTTACAGTTGACTATCGATAGTATTGCGGAAAGTTTTACGATCGTCGTAGCTGTGGATTGTACCTTCGACGAGTTTAATAGAGACCACTACCAATAGGGTTTGATCATTATATTTATGTTTTTTCTACTAATAGCTACTTCGCCCCGGCTATCAAAGTATGGATAGTTTTACCTATTGTATTGCACTGACTGCATGATTACTTACGCAATGTTTCGCTCAGTTTCGAAAGTAAAAATAGGGTGCGCTCAAGTCCCAAAAATTTTTTTGTTTATTAGGGAAGTAAACGCCGGTTTGCAATTGTGGATATTGTGCATCATTACAAACCATCCCAAAACAACAACTCATGCTGCAACGACGTCGGCGCAGTAAGAGTATCATCTACCTAATGCAAAAACAACCTACGAAAATTGGGACCGACCTTTACCGTCAGAGTCCTTTCATGCATGAAATGCACCATAGGGAATTGGTATGTCACGTGACGTATGTTTTTCCGCTAAATTTAGCGGGGAAACTGAATAGCTGCATAGGTAACGTGACGTGCGGTCACGTGACATCGATTTCCTCCGCTAAAATTAGCGGGGAAACTGGAGTGGTGTCTAGGTCACTGGACGTGAATTTTCCCTCTAAATTTGGCGGGTAACTAAATAGGTGTATAGGTCAGGTGAAGTCAATTTCCCGCTAAATTTAGCGTGGAAACTGAATTGATGGTTTGGCCACAGGAAGAATTTTCCGCTAAATTTGGCAGGGAAACTGAGTCGACGTATAGGTAACGTGACGTCAATTTCTCCAAGGCGTATAGGTCACGCGACGTAAGGCGACGTCACGTGACGCCAATTTCCCGCCAAATTTAGCGGGGAAACTGAATTGGTCTATAGGTCACGTGATGTGAAGTTTCCAGCTGGGTGGTTTCATTTGAAATCGAACACGCTTGTCGGGGTGGGTCTTTCGATTTTTTTGTAAAAAATATATGTAATTGCCCCATTTCTGGAAAGAACAAAACCGCTTTTCAAAATTTTTAAAAAAATATTTCGCTTCACAAAAAATTATTGAGTGGAGCAGGGTGAAAATCTGTTTTTTACTCCGTGATTTTTCTACCCAGTTCTGTACGCTGGTATAAATACGGGAAGCATACAAAACTCACAGTAATTTTTTGTGATTTTGTATGTTATTTCGACTATTTTTTAGTTGAAAGGAAAATAATTTTGTATTTTTGTATATTGAGGTAAAAAATGCCAAACATCGTCTCTTTGACAATCCGGTGACATCTTCAGAGCCTTGTAACTCATGAGTTATTATATTTGTCGCTTACCAAATACTATGCGGGTGTAGCCCTATACATGGGCTATCGACGGGCATAAGTTTAGTTTATTTTATTTTCACTGAATTTTTTATATAAAATTTGAAATATCGTCGAAAATGAAATTTACCGATATTTTGAACCCACTTTATTAAAAAAGGCCATTTTTTATTTCGTTCCATTTTTTTATTATTGCTGCCGATCATGTGAACTTTCAATTGGCTTGATGCGATTTCCCCCTTTTTTGTTGTATCTTCTCTAGAAGTGATCAAAATCGCTCCCACGTGACAATGCGGTGACAACTTCAGAGCCTTGTAACTCATGAGTTATTTTATTTGTCGCTTACCAAATACTATGCGGGTGTAGCCCTATACATGGAATATCGACGGGCATAAGTTTAGTTTATTTTATTTTCACGGAATTTTTTATATAAAATTTGAAACATCGTCGAAAATGAAATTAACCGATATTTTGAACCCACTTTATCGAAAAAGGCCATTTTTTATTTCTTTCAATTTTTTTTATTATTGCTGCCGATGATATGAACTTTCAATTGTATTGATGGGATTTCCCCCTTTTTTGTTGTATCTTCTCTAGAAATGATCGAAATCGCTCCCGCTTTCTCAGAACGGCCAAACGCAGTTTCCGCAGGTCGGCTTCGCTGCAAAGACTATACTGCTTATTTGTGTGCTCAAATGCAGCGGGTAAATTCATTTTGATTGAGAACACTCGTGCATGGCTGCATATTGTATTTTCTTCATTTTTAATGATGGCAACTGACATTCTTTAGTCGGATAGTTAGCGGTGCAGCGGATGTTCCATTATCCGATGTCTAAAGCCAGGGCACAAAGGGCGGAGAAAGCGGAACGAGCTCTTCATGTAGCCAGACCGGGGTCATATATCTGTTTGTGCTATACACAGCTTGTAAGGCACGTACAGCACGCCCGGCCCTTCGCGCTATAGGCCCATCTCCGTTACACCCAGGAAGCATCCGGCACGGGCGCCAATCCATGATGTGTCTTGTCGCGTGCGTTCAAATAACCATGTAATTGCCTGTTCTTTATTGTCGGCGTGTATATAAAAAATATGTAATATCACCTGCCCCTCTTTTAGAAGGAAAAGCAGTTTGCAGAAAAAAAGTGAGGAAAACGGACAGAGTTTACATGAACCGAAGACAATTTTTTACAGAACACAAACACCAATTGGCGATAAATAGACACTTTTATTAATTAACGCTAATATATTTAGGATGCACTTGTAAAACAATATGTTGTTGTGCTTTAAATAGTCCAGTTCACGAGCAACGCAATATTGGAACTTTTTGACAACGGCATCGGCTTGCCTCTGCGGAGACGATCGAGCGCGGGGGCGAGCTGAACTTTGTACCGCAGCGGTCGGATGCAGCCGAGAAGTTCAACAGCGTGGTAAGTCGAGACGGAAAGAACGAAAACTGGAGCCAAAGCGAGCGAGCGGTGAACCCGAGACGGTGGCCCTTCTGTTTGAACGAGTGTGTGCAGTTAAAAATAAAAGTGTTGGATTTTGTTCAAGACTGATCGATATCTCTGATGCCAAGAAGCAACGATTCCCACATGCACAGAAGGCAGCGAAAGCAGTCACACAATGTCTCTGTAGACTTTTAGTTTCTCCACTTTGTCGCACCGAGCTTAATGCAAAGATTGTACAGCCTTCTGGAATATGGAAAAGCGATTTGACGATTTTATTTTAATTGGCTACGGTAGATTTGCTTTGGCTAGGCACACATTGCTTTGGTTTGGGAATAAAGGTAATGGAACATCCGCTGCACCGCTAACGATCGGACTAAGGAATTTCAGTTGCCATCATTAAAAATTAAGAAAAAACAATATGTAGCCAAGCACGAGTGTTCTCAATCAAAATGAATTTACCCGCTGCATTTGAACACACAATTAAGCAGTATAGTCTTTGCAGCGAAGCCGACCTGCGGAAACTGCGTTTGGCCGTTCTGAGAAAGTGGGAGCGATTTCGATCACTTCTAGAAAAGATACAACAAAAAAGGGCGAAATCCCATCGAGCCAATTGAAAGCTCAAATGATCGGCAGCAATAATAAAAAAATTGAACGAAATAAAAAATGGCCTTTTTCGATAAAGTGGGTTCAAAATATCGGTTAATTTCGATTTTCGACGATATTTCAAATTTTATATAAAAAATTCCGTGAAAATAAAATGTACTAAACTTATGCCCGTCGATATTCCATGTATAGGGCTACACCCGCACAGTATTTGGTAAGCGACAAATATAATAACTCATGAGTTACAAGGCTCTGAAGTTGTCACCGCATTGTCACGTGGGAGCGATTTCAACCCCTTCTAGAGAAGATACAACAAAAAAGGGGAAATCGCATCAAGCCAATTGAAAGTTCATATGATCGGCAGCAATAATAAAAAAATTGAACGAAATAAAAAATGGCCTTTTTTAATAAAGTGGGTTCAAAATATCGGTAAATTTCATTTTCGACGATATTTCAAATTTTATATAAAAAATTCAGTGAAAATAAAATAAACTAAACTTATGCCCGTCGATAGCCCATGTATAGGGCTACACCCGCATAGTATTTGGTAAGCGACAAATATAATAACTCATGAGTTACAAGGCTCTGAAGATGTCACCGGATTGTCAAAGAGACGATGTTTGGCATTTTTTACCTCAATAAACAAAAATACAAAATTATTTTCCTTTCAACTAAAAAATAGTCGAAATAACATACAAGAGCACAAAAAATTACTGTGAGTTTTGTATGCTTCTCGTATTTATACCAGCGTACAGAACTGGGTAGAAAAATCACGGAGTAAAAAACAGATTTTCACCCTGCTCCACTCAATAATTTTTTGTGAAGCGAAATATTTTTTTAAAAATTTTGAAAAGCGGTTTTGTTCTTTTCAGAAATGGGGCAATTACATATATTTTTTAAAAAAAATCGAAAGACCCACCCCGACAAGCGTGTTCGATTTCAAATGAAACCACCCAGCTAAATTTAGCGGGGAAACTGAAATGGCCTGCATGTCCCGTGACGTCAAGTCACGTGACATAATTTTCCCGCTGAATTTAGCTGAGAAACTGAATTCGTAGATAGGTCTCGTGATATCAATTTCCCCACCAAATTTAGCGGGATATGCGCGGGCGGACGGACGGACGGATGGACGGACAAAGTTTTCGGGTTGACGGTAGAGTGAGTGAAGTATTTCGTCCAATAGTCTGCCCAGGCACGTAGCCAGGATTTTGTTTCGGGGGGGGGGGCCGCCCGTGACAAAATGCTGTATGAGGGGAGGGGGGAGAGGAGGTCCCAGCAAAATGGAAGACTTCGGGGGGGGGGGGGGGCCCGGGCCCCGTGGGCCTCCCCTGGATACGTGCCTGAGTCTGCCCTTAAGTACTCCGCGGATGATAAATAAGGGAATACGAACACCGTCGCCAACCAACAGAAGTTTACTCGAACCTCGCCGGACATATGGCGAGCAGGCAAACGACATCTCGCATGCCGACCGTCACGTGTGAATGCCTATGATTCACTGCGCTCTGGTTCGTGCATCAAAGTTGTACGTAGCGTATACTAGTAGATGCCGGGCGATGTTTCCTGGCTTTTTCGTCTCTGGCTTCCTTCGTTTTCTTTCTAAACGCCCGTGGTGGCTGTTGGTTCATTATTTCGGCTGTCTGCTGTTTGCCGGACTGCCCAAAAGCACCGCATGCAGGCTGGGCAAATGCGTCGCCGTCTGAGAGAGAGTCGGAGGAAATTGACTTCACGCACGAAACGCCGCATTTCGCACGCGCGTTCTCCAAGCAGCGAATCAACGACGCAGAAAAGCGCCATGATAACAAAGAACGCAATAAAAATAAAATGTTAAAAGAAGGGTCTTTTTTTTTTTCTCGCATTTTGGCGCTAGGTGTTACGCCTCGCCCTTGGACGTGCTCTTTTATTTTTGTGGTTTTTTTCTTTTTCAATTTCAATTGCACCTCGAAGGAAACGCCATATGGGGAGATCGTGGTTCGTCTGCTCCATTGGAGCAGCGACGGCAGCGTACGGCCGGCACTCCTGGTGTCATTTTAAAACAAAGAACAAAGAAAAATACAAGCGACAAGGGTAGCGATGCCATTTATAATATATATACATATATTTTTTTTATTAAAAAGAAGAAAGAAAGAATAACGGGATATATTAGGAGCTGGTGTGGGCACGGTCACAACCGGGGATCCCGGATTGGAAACAACCATTGTGTAATCGACTTGGAAAAAAAAAAAAAAGAGAGATAGCAATTTGTGGATTTTCGTTTTGTTTTGTTAACCTAGTATATAACGTTCTAGGATGAGGTTCTAGGGGGAAGATTGTATAACGCTGACTCTTCCTACTGTGGCCGCATGGCCCTGCCACCTGTTTTCGTTGGGACGTGTTTCCCGCCTTTTTTATCCCCCCTACCGCGTAATCATCACCGTCTTTTTTCTTTTTTTTTCAATTTTCCGTCGATTGACTTGGTTTCCGAACAGCTATGCTTTGCGGTCGATGGGGCGGGAGCACACCTCAAAGAGGGTGCTAAAATTGCGGCTTCGCGGTGGGTATAGACCCAGGAACAGAAGGTGACAGGACTCGTCATTCTTCAAAATCGCGTCTGCCTCTTCTTCCTTCTGGCTGTAACGAGCTTTCTCGGATAAAAGCACCTAAACAAAAATCGACTCTTCGGAAGGAACTGGGGCCGAAATGGCAAATTACCCTTCAAGCTGGAATAACCTCCATAGCGTCGACTTCCCGGCTTCCGTTGGCAGTCTCGAACTGGGCGGGACATTTGAAGGCCCGTGAAAGAACGATATAGGAGTCGTAGTTCTCTGTTTTTATGTTTCTCTTTCTTTGGCGTGTGCAGGGGTCTGTCAGGCGCGCATATCAATATAGCCCTTGAGGTCATTGAATGCGCTTCCATAGGCCGTTTCTTGCGCGCGACTTCATTTGTTCCGTCGTGTGCATCGACACTTAAAAAGACAACAGAGCTGTTCTGACTAAGAGCTCCTGTGGTGTATATACGACGAGACTTTATGTGGGAATAGTCAGTAGCAATTATCCGATAAGTGATCATCTGCACACAATCTCATCCCATCGTCATTAGATGCGGCGCCGCAGGCCTTCATGGTATGGGCTCCTTGCCTTTCTGCGGCGCCGCGGTTCTCCTGAACAAAACAAATATTATTATTATTATTATTATTATTATTATTATTATTATTATTATTATTATTATTATTATTATTATTATTATTGTTGTTATTATTATAGAATCACACACAATGTCCTCCTATTTACCTACTATGTATTTTACGTTTATATCCTCACTCCTCATTTTTGGCCTCCTCCGGGATGCCCCCTTGACTCTTTGCACTAAAATTCGTTAAAGATGTTTTCTTTCTCTCTCTCTCTCTCTCTCTCTCTTATGGATGCATCTTGATCCGAAACAAAATCGTTGCCATCGAATTTTTGGATTCCACAAAAGCTGGGGTGGTATAGACCTCCCCATCCCATTGAGTAATGCTTCGGCCACCCGTTTTTAAATCCGACAGCACTTATTTTGGACCCAGGATCCCTGGGGTTTGCAGCGCGAGCTTCCGCTTCCGAAACGCAAGTTTCCTGACCTGCGGGGAAGCCGGCTTCGGAAATAGATACAGTTCGCGGAAAGCTCGTGTTACGCTTTTATTTGCTGCTCCTCTCGCCCCGTACAAGAGACGCAGCGTCCTCGTTAAGCCTTATTGAGCTCGATTTGTTCGATTCGGGGCCACCATAATGAGATGCAGGCGATGGAGGAACTTTGCTTCCTTGCATTTAGGACGGAAAGTTTATCCCTTTCTGAAGGAACATTTGTGTCAAGAACGTTCCTCGTATTAAAGAAGACTATAGTGACCTTTTTTTCTAAGAGTGTAGACTACGGGGAACAACAGGAGGACGACGACGTCATGGGTTATCGTACGTCGAACGCGAAAGCGCATGGGGAGCGAGGCGCGTACGCAAACGGAGCAAAGAACTCCAGGTCAGGAAACAACTCGACTATGACAACGACGGCGAAGACGGCGACATCCTCACGTACAGAGACACTCACATCTTAGGAGATTAGTGCAACCTAAAACAATTGAAGCGTCAATTTGAGAACAGTTCAAAAACTATATCTCCTTGACATTTATCGCGCTTTTCCGTCTTGGGAGGATGTAGAGAATCAAGAAGGACAAAGACGAAGCGAGGGATGAAGACGAAGTTAAAAGGTTAGGGCAATTCGAGCGAGATTAATTGACTCCGTAAGTGTGACGTCATGGGTCCAAACAAACCGTTGCTAGGGTCGTTGTTATGGACGAATACATGTGGCTCGGTTTCTCTACGAAAACCCGACCATTCAAAAATCAGGAGTAGGATTTAAACTTCTAAATATCACAGATATAGAAAGCTTGAATGTCATATATGTTTCGACAGAAGTGTGCCGGTAATCGCTCGTTTCTGGAATATTTACGACTGCAACTTCCGGTCCTCAAGATACCTGCAGCAGACGACGAATGCAAGAAGTATGCCGTCTGCCGCACGCCGGCCGGCCAAGTGGGGCCGTCGTTTGCATCGTGTGAATAAAGACGATATTCTGACATCGCATTTGTTTGAAATATAATGGGTTTCATACACTCTTAAGATTTCATAGTGGGGTGCGATGCAAAATATGGTTTATCGAAAGTCCGGGCGTCGATCGAGATGATAGTCTGCTAAAAGATCGCATTGCACCCGCGAGAAAAGCACTTCAGGCGAACGGTTGAGATCCCAAATTTTGTTTGCGGACTCGCGCTATGCGAGGGTGCTTCGTATACCTGGTTGTAACCATCGCGTGGAGAGAGATTCTTGCAGTTTCTTCAGATTTCCGCAAGACCCCAAAGCGCGAAAGAACTGGATAAAAAGCATAAGGTGAGTCTATTACAGACTGTACTCGCATCGCGGGTTCGATGAAGATCTTCACCAAAAGAGCACATCCACGGAACTTGATGTATACCAAGGGAAAAAAAAGAGCAAAATACTGCGAAATCGCGATAGACATGCAATTCTTTAATAACCTGACAACCACAATAATAAAATAATACTAACAAACGACTTACCTCGACGGCGTACGATTTGTTTCTCATGGTGGCCTGCACTACGCCGGTAATGCACTTCAGGTCGTCGTCGTAACTGATCTGCGTGACGTGGTTTGATTTTACTGCATTTTCACCCCTCGTAACTAAGCTGGGTTGTTCACAGGAAGAAAAAAAACGCACATTGCGGAGGCCTCTACGGCCACGGCAATCCACTTGTTTTTGTCGCTTGTTTACCGACGCATTTCAATGAAGACGCCCGCTGCAACAGAGGCCAGCAAATCTATCGTGTCGTCTGCTACCAAAGCGAAGCGGAGTGTAAGACTTCAGAAATGGCTTTCATCGTTGCAATATGACACTGAGACGACAAGAACATCTTCATAATTAGATATCAAGAAGTTAGGTTGCTTACAAAAAATTATTTACTTACTTGTAAGCAAAAATCTAGCCTCATGTGGAGTCTCCATGCATTAGTCCATAGCAACGCCCCTAGCAACGGTTTGTTTGGACCCAAACGCCATGTTGTGACGTCATCACTTACGGGGTCAATTAAACGATCTGCGAATTGTTGCTTGGCCTCTTGACACCCTACTTTTGATTCGAGAGAGATCCTCGACAACTAGCATCATTTCTCAAATTCATCTCGAGCAAGTGAGCCTTTTATTGGAGTGGGGATCTTGTGTACTGAACTGAAAAAAAGAACAAGTTTCAGTGAAGACATGGCTTGTGAAGAGTGGAGAACTTGCAAATTGGGAAAAAGTGGAATCGAGCCTCTTCACCACACTGTATTTTTCAATTGATTTTATGCAAATGTATTTTAAATACAGTGTCATTCATCACTGGACTATTAAAGTATATTTATATTTTTTTTCCCATGCAAAACCAAATGATCTCGTTCGTCAAGGCTTTTTCTGTTATCTTTTTTTCGAATTCAAACAAAACAATTATTTTTTTTATTCTTAAGAAAGTACGATATTGAGTCAGCATGCATCCGCGAAATGCCGACCACAACAACTTAAGGAAAGTTGCAAAGCTGCTCAATTTCTTTTGTTTTCTCTATTCCTCGCTCTTTCTCTCTCTCTCTCTCTCTAATGGAAATGTTGACGCGCATCTGTGCACAAAGCGGAGCCTCCTTAGCCGGCATAATAATTCGGGGTAACGACCCAACGACCGAGAGATTAGATGCAGCCGGAAAGGATGCCTAGTTACGGCTCCCGGACTGCGTGGCGTACCCGTTTCACCTGCCGGTGGCGATCACCGCCGAGGATATGCACTCCGTCCAGCCCTGACAGTGCGGTGAAAGTATGCACTCGCCGAACCAATCAGCCGCCTCGCTTTCATCGCCCGACCCCGCTCTCTGCACGTGGGATCACGTGGCGAAGGGTAGACGAGCGACTGGACCATCGAGCTCGTGTAGCTTCCCCGCACTGGCAGCTTACGGGTGATCGTTGAAAACTGGCTGACCGCTCGCGTGTCGCGCAGCTTGACTTTCCGGGGCCCTTGTTTTGAAGATTCTCCAGACAGGTGGTGGTAAGGAAGTTCGGATGGCCAGCCGGCTGGTTATGGCGTCTCGCCGGTTCCTGTCCTTGTTGGCTGGCCGATTGTTTGTTGCTGTTTTTGATGAAGCCCGTGTCACGACTGGCAGAGGACGATTTTGATCGATACGCCCAAAGTTCACCAGGAAAAAAATAAATAAAAAAGGCATCGTTGCCTTTCGGGCGAGTGACTATACACGCGGCGTGTGTTTGAAGCTGACCTTAACTGCTAGCGGACGCGTTGGAATTTTGAGCCACATATTGCACACAGTTGGTTGGAGAAACCATTGACCGTATATATGTCTTTGAAAACAAATATACGAGAAAATACGAATAATTACAAGAAAGGAGGCGTGAATGGTGTCCGCTTATACGTTAGAATTGCAACCTGCCGTACTATCCCTAGGCATCCGGTGTGTAGTCCGTGGTGGTGCACTGTGGACTGAGCACATATGAGCTGCTTTAATGCGTCAGTATTAGAAGGGTCGTTTTGACAAAAATCCGGCGGTGTCTTTCGTTTGTCAGAATTGTCGCGTATGACGCTCCCATTGGTCCGAAGCGCTGATGTCAGCACGCTTTAACCTCTCCCTCTCTCCCCGGCGCTGACAAACTGACAGACACCGCCGGGTTTTCGTAAAAACGAGCCCTTTTTGTTTTCGGCAAAGTCACGTGCACAGCTGGCGCGGAGCCAGAGAGGAGGAGGAGGGGAGGAGGAGAAGGAAATAGGGGAGGAGGAGGGGTACGGATGAGGGGGAGGGGCATACCCTCCCCTCACTACCATCCCTTTTTCCTCAAGAGCTGCGCTCTAATTCGGTGTTATAGGAAGTTGTAAACGTCTTTCATTTTTTCGGTCGTGCACCAGTCACCTAGTTGTGTTTGGAGATTTGTGCTTCCTAGCGCTAACGCATTAAAATGAATTTATACAATCCGCACCTGCACATACACACACAGAATGAAAGAAAGAGAGAGAGAGAAAGAGACAGAAAGGAGTAAAAATGTTGGTTTAGGAGAGATTGGTGGCCTTGAAAGCGGAAAATGCGGTACTATAAATTTAGACGATGTATCATCCTCAGTCTACATCTAAGGGGAAATTGAACCGCGAACACGAGATCATTTTGGGGTCCTTTTTAGGTTCATATTTTAGTTCACTTACAAGAATATAGGTTTGAAGTTTTGGGTATTTACCTAAAGATACCGATAAATGTGCACCGAGTATGATTACTATTAAATAAAGAAACACAAGAAATACGTGATCCGGCGTTTATGTCTACTTTTTGACTCACGTAAATGCAGTATATATCTCACACTAATGTAAAGGCATTAATATTTATCCTTTTTATTGATGGTCAGGAGTTGATCGAAACAAAATTATTCGTTTCAAAATATTGCTGTATATTTTGCAGCACATTCTGATGTAAGTACCGCATCATAAATAAACCTAACTAAGATGCACAAAAAACAGAAACAAAAGCGAGAAGCTAACTTGTTTGTTTTCCAAGTTTAGCATTTCATTTGCTCATGTCTAATGTCGAAGTAACTTCTCTGACTTGAATAGCCCTCCGCAAAATACAGAAAATTAGACTGTGAATCTTATTGCTTGCAAAGTGCACGCGCTTTGGCTTTGGCGTTAACTGCATTCATTTTAGTTCGCTGGTTTGCTGCTTTACCTGACTGCTTCGCCAATTTTGTATGAAGATATAAAACAAAGAGCTATAGATAAACGACAATGTATATTACGCCGAGTCCTGTATAAAAAAATAATAATAATGAGAACAGGAACGTTAGCAGAAAGAAGTGCGTTCTAACCTTTTGTTGTCCCCCGCCCACTCCGAGACCTTTCAAATAATAGTTGCCTGAGAATAACAAACCAGAAGGGCTCTTGAGCCAGGCATGTTGCGAAGGTTCAGCCTTCGAGCGCGCGTCAAAAAACGAATATACAAACGCACGAACACAGTGCCACGATATTGTGCGCCAAACAATATATACCGACAGGGTGCTCCGTCGACGAAATGGGTGATTATTACATTTTCTTCTTCTTCTTTTCTCCCAGTGACTTGGCGGTTTTCACCCCGGCGGAAGGGAGACTACCATGGCAGCACCACCTAATCACGGACCGCGGGAGACTCCAGAAGGCGCGCAAGCCGCTTTTCGAGCCACCGCGCATCCCTGCTCATCCCCAAGTTACAAGCATTGAACTCAATTCGTCTCTTCGTCCGTTTCCCCCTTTATTTTTCCGCGCGCGAGGGCGCCTGCGTATAATGATAGTAATGATCGTTTTTTGCTTCGTTTTTTTCGGGGCAGCTGCAAAATCTCTGACGAACCGTCTCCCCCTCCACGGCTTTCACCACGCGCGAGGCTGCAGCGCCTCGAAGACAGCTTTGCGACGGTCTGGGTCCAGGTTCGTCAGTCGGGGCAGCGTCCCCCACGGGAGCACCCGCCGACGACAGACAGTTCTGGGAGACGGAACGAATACCCAAACAAAAAAACGTGGCAAAAATAAAAAGCGAGAAAGCTGGGATAGGGAAAAGATGGCCCCGCTATTTCGGCATGCACGGGTCGCTTGGGTGGGTGTACGCCTTCTAGTGACCCCAGTGTACCGTAGCCAACTGGGAAGGTATACCCTACAGATGTCCTCCGGTGGAATTGTCTCTTCCGGTTGTGGGACTCTCGGGTCGCGTGCGAGTGTGCGATCACACGGAAGAGGCATTGGGAGGCCTTCTTCCCTCTCTCCCGTTTTTGCTCGGTGTCGTTTTTTGTAGCTGGGAGAGTGTCTCGCGGCTCGCGTCGTGTGATTGTGGTCGCGTGCCGCGGTTTATTTTCGAGCGTCTCGGCTTCTTTTACGGGGATTCCCGCGGTAACGTGTTGTTGTGATTCTTGGGAAGAGGTCAGGGGGAGACCGCTTTTTTTCGGGACGTACACCGTTCGTTGTAGTGTACTAAGTTCTGACTGGTGCGTGTGCCACCTTCGGCGTTTGTACGTTTTTTTTGTGCATTTTTGCCATTTCTTTTAAAGCAAGGAGAACGTGCGTCTGCTGGGCTGAAGCTGCCTCATTGGATGAATTTTAGCAAACGCCGAAATCGTCTGTTGCTGTAAGAATTTGGCACAACTGCGAGAGCGCCCATGGGGCTTCGGTGTTGAACGACAAGTGTCTGGTTAAAGAACATATAAGCGACGCGTCACCAAGATAAATACCTGAAAATAAACTCTGAGACGACGAGAAAACGGTAAAAATATAACAGAATGAAGTATTTATACACGTCAAACTGATTTATACTCGTTGTGACCTAAAGAAAAAAATAGGTTTCGCGTGTGGTTTCTACGCCGCGCAAAGTAGTTCTTACAAGATTTGGTTGTCGGAGGAAGAAGCGATGCTTTTGGCGCTTGAAACGTGCACGTCCTGATTAGATTGCATACATCTAATCTAGAATGGACCCACGTATATCTTAATTCTCTACATAAATGGGGACCTTCTTGACCTGCGATCCTGCCTGTCATTGACGCCACGCCACTGAAAAGTGCGGCTATATCTGAATGTTGGTTTTGGCGTCGCCTTCCTTTGACGATTTCTCACTAAATATTCGAAATTTTTAGATACTAAACCAACGGCCGGAAAGGACCAAGCCCGTGGATCAAGAAAATGTAGTTAGTTTAGGCATCTCGAACAATCGCCATGTACACCTTTAAACGTTTACAAATTCAGTTCTAAATACATCCGCTCTTCTTTTATTCAGAAAAATATAAGCCCCCTTCCCCCCCCCCCCCCTTGCTACGTCACTGCATTTTACTATTTTAAACAAGAATGGGTCTACATCGGCGATCGTCACTATACCTGGAAATAGAAACAGCGATAACGAACGATGGAGAGCAAACACAGCAGACATCATGTCAAGGTGCACTAACGTCGCTTACCTAACCTAAAGCGTTTCATTAAGTCGGCTTATGCCTGCTGAGCTGGATATTAACGGGTTGTAACGGTTGCACCATCGTTAACCCGGCTTGTCAGTTAAAAAGTTCTTAAGCTAAAATCGCTGATTTGCCTAGAATGAAATGTAAACAGATGAACTAGGAACGCTCAGAGAGGATGAATACGATTGTTTGAGAGGAATCACGATAAAGAAAAAAACTGCTGCAATAGTAGTGGTTTATGCTCCGCTTTCGCTGTATTTCTTCGGTGGAAAAATGAAATTAAAGGTTCCAAATTCAATCATTTTTCGTTTAACTTTCAAAACATATTTAAATAAACACGAATGCTCTTTACATCTGTGATTGTGTGTTTAATATCGCCGATAACAGAATATTTTGATGACAGTAGTTTTCGTGCTCACATTTTGAGATAACGGAGCTATCGGGGGCCCCAAGTCTACCCGAACGCGAAAAGGACTCTCGTCGCTACATTGCTGAAGACAAAACATCATCGAGAATAAGTAGGCAGGTAAGATGATTACTGAAATTAAGTCATGCCTGAGACCGATGAAGTTCAAATAGCGACGAACTTCAAGCCACGGTAGCCGCGAAATGCCCGGAAATCGTCGAATAGAAGCAAAATGAGATTTGCATCAAATCGTACTCGTTAAGCATTCAGCAAGGTGACAAAACTGTACTGTACCGTCGTTGAACTGATTGCGTCAAACCTTTGTAATGGAACTACGTATATTTTGTTTAGTGACAAGGAAAGAAGCGTAACTATCAATACATCAAAGCATACTACTGGTAGTATCCCTTTGATGATCATACAAACTGTCAATTATTGAACACGTTGTCGCCCAGAACCATTTTTTTATTCCTGCCACAGAGAACCAGAAGCTTGTCTGCGAGGATAATGTTGATCTTGAGTTCATACAAATAGACGGCGGCAGACTTCAGCGTATAGAAACCCCACTACTACATCACATCGTGCCGACGAGAACGGTTGCTCTTCTGCATCACCTGCCCCAGGTTGCCCCAATACAGCTTGAACGAATCTCGCATTGTAGTCGTTAGCTGACGGTCGTCGCCACGAATGAAAGATGAGAAGCTATACGCACTCCGGAGTGCATTTCCTGACGAGATGGCTATAATGACTCCGGCCGAGAACTCATGCTCCTGCTGGCCCCCCTTCGAACGGCGCGTGTATCACTTTCGGGGAGCGCTAACTCGCCCCCGCCTAAAACTACGGAAGTGCTTCGCGGCGACAGTATTACGCTACCATAAAACGTGGCCCAGTACACGCCGCTTGCGGTGTCCACGGTAAACTCTGGCCCTGCCAGCCCCGATCGCACCCCGGTATGAAGTCCGCCGGTTTCAGAAGTTTGCCGACAAACACAAAAAAAAGAAATGTCGTAAACATCGCAATAACTTTGACAAAAAAAAAAAGAAAAAAGTACGGCTCGCCGGGGATCGAACCTGCGTCCTCTGCGTGTCAAAGGGACGCTCTTGTACAAGGCGTTGCCACGCTGAAAAAGCCGCCGTGACTATCTGCTGGCGCGAGTTTAGCGGAGTGCGTAGCGCAGCTACCTGTCCTAAATGCACCCGGAGCGCGTTTACCACAGAGTTATAGCAAAAACATTTAAAGCGATCAACAGAAAGTTATATACGCTTGCGAATATCTACTGGCGCATATTTGCACCACGAGGTTGAACAAATCAAACACTGATTGCAGCTATTTAACGTATCGCATTTGACGTAACGGTGCTGTCGTCAATCGGTTGACACGCACACATTATTTCGATCAACGGGTCTGTCGGATTAAATGACGCGTTATGTTGCGAAATCAACAAGGTAAACAACAGCATTGCTGCAGCGCGAAAAATCAGTAATAATATGACCGGAGAAGCCAGCCGGACAAGATAAAACCATCGTGGGAAATGCTAAGACGAATAAGAGTTCTGTCTGTCTGGTGCTGACGTTCTATATGAGCATGTTTGTAGGTCGACACTGTGCGATTGAGCAGACGAATACACCGAAGCCACTTCAGTCGAGACTAAAGAAATATAATTAAACACTTTGTACACCATTTTCACCATTTCGCCATGTAGCGTTAAATTTCAGTTGCCATAGCAGGGTCTGATTAAGCAAGCGCCTGAGCCATAAGCGGCGAGGCAGGTTTGTTGTTTTGCAACTGAACGAAACCGAAACTTAGTTGTGCTCAAAGGAAGTTGGTGCAACCGGCCCTGCTTCTAAGGCCGTGGTTGCACTAACGCCGCCATGAAAAGCGAGCTTAGCCGGGAACCTAAGCAGCTGGCTTGTTCGGTTGTAACAAAATCGCTATTTCTCAAACCTTAGCACTAAACTACGCTTATCTTGAGTTACCAACATTAAGTGCTTTGCTTTGCTTTTCTGTTTCTTAATCCTGGATTATAAACATGGCGGCTGGTTTGTGGCGGTCGTGGCGGTGGTCGACAGTGGTTGTACAAAGTGTTTTAGGCCATGACAGCGTGAGAGTCTCGACAGAGTGGCCTTCGATTGTGACAAGGATGCAAAATATTGTCTCGTGAAGTGTTTATCGACTTCGTTTTTAAGTTGGCTTCCACTCAGTGCGTGTTAGTTCTAACTGAGATACGGACGGAGCTGTGGGGCTCATGTCTGTCTTCCTGTTGGTTTTTCTGTCAACGAGCTTGTTCGTATGTACTTACTGATTTTCTCATAACGTATTGCTATTTAGCACCTTGTTAATTTCTGCTTGTAAAGCATATCCTTTAATCCGATTGGTGCGTTGAATAGTAGCTGTATATGATCTCGGCTATCAGTTGGATTGTCGGCACTTCTGCTGTTTGCATCTGATTGCGGCGCATTTAAATAATAAAAACAGCGAAAAATGTAATTTCTTTAGTTTTGAGACAACCTTCAAAAGGAATTTTCCTTGTCTCATGAGAATCTCACTTCAGAAAACTGCGTTCTATAACCGCAACTTTTCTGATGATCGTGCTTAGAAATGACGTTTCTGTTTATAATTTTCTTATCGGCGACGAAAAATCAAACGACTATACGCGATATTCGTTCACCAAGCTGTATTAGTATATTAGCAGTAGGATGTGAAGAGACGACCGTTCGTCGGTACGATGTGATGTACTAGTGGAAGCTACTTGCCCGCTGCCGTCTATTTGTATGAACTTCAAGATCTATTATCACTCGCGAATGCCTCCTGGTTCAGTACGTAACGAACGCAGTTACA
>JAZHYW010026897.1:0-19776 GCA_037355805.1 Ixodes ricinus | reverse complement strand
ACAGTGTTACAAGCCCATAGGCATAGACTATGGGGGGGGGGGGGGGCAACGGGGCTCGTGCCCCCCCCGCGTGAGATCAGGGGGCAGCGAGGCCCTCTCGGGCCCGGGCCTTGATCTTTTTTTTTTGCTTGTGTTTGTTGTTAGTTTGTCTTCGATAATTTGTATTTTGTCTTAAATGTATATATTTCACCCATGCTTGCGCACCACACAATAGAACGTGAGGTTGTTTGTGGGCACTTGAAAATAAACCATTATTATTATTATTTATTACTTCCGAGACGCTGTTTACGTGCCATGTAACGAGCTTCTAGTAGTGGGATGTAAACAAAATAACGCCCACGTTGCCTTTATTGACAAAATGCGTGGGAAATGGAATCCCAGCGTGCTTGCGTTAGCTTCAGTCTCCAGTTCTGGCGAAAACATAACGCGCAGCACCCCCCCCCCCCCTGAAAAACTTCTCAGCCCGCCCCCCCCCCCCCCCCCGCCGCCCCCCCGGGAAAATTAAAAGTCTACGCCGCTGGTCTAAGCTACAGTCATGCGTCGTTAATATGGAGGAAGCACCATTGTCCCTTCCAAAAAATAATGGAACAGTCGGTCACTATGCGAGTTGACTATAATCCTAAAATAAAAAGTAAAGTATGCATTTACCCAGCTCGTTACCAGAAAACTGAGTGTATATAGCGGGATATCGAGATAAGCAGAATCCATATTAACGAGGCAGGATTTATAGGGCTATGCTGGACAAATCTACATTAGATTACAACAAACTGAGCAAGCACTACAAAAGCCGTATTATTTTGTTCTGCATCTTATTTTACAAGAGTTCCATTGTCGATGCGTGTCACGGAGATTTTGTAACAGAGGCGCGACGAATGTGGTCCTAATGATGTACTATCTGCCTTTATGTAGTAAGGTCAGTCGTTTTAATGCTGTTAAATTCTGCAAGGCATATTTATGATCTCTCTTTCTTTTTTACTTAAACCCTCACATTGAATTGAGTGTGCTATAATGCAAAAATAGCGCAATATATTATTTTGAATAATGGGATATGAGGTGTTGAGCTCCACATTATTTTTGCTGGGAATTTCTAAGGTGCGTAACTGCCGACCGCTACAACAGGTTTGTCTTTTGTTTTGAACTTGTTGTTCGGAAAGGTGAAGACGGCACGTTTTGTTTTCAACTGAAGTGAAATTTAACTTTACTTCAAGCGAGAATGTTTTTTTTTATTATCATACAAACATATATATATATATATACATATATATATATATATATATATCATTTAGCCAAAACATAAGAGCTAAATTAACATCTAATAACCGTAACCTTTCATGTTTAACTCTGGTCGTTACTAAGCTATGGAAGCTAAGATATAGAGCTTAATATAATGCACTGCTAACGCTCCCAGAAAAATTTGCTATTTTTTTTTCGTTTTTATGAAACATCAGCTCAGTTAACCCCTTGGCTCACTTCAAACATGACCGATACGAAGAAATGTCCACAAAAGATCGCATGGCCACATTCCATCGAATGCGGTGAAGGCACGATAGCACTACATGGGGTTTCGAGCAAGCAGCACTTTCTGTCCAGAATTCAGAGGAGATATGTCTGCTCGACTTTAGCGGGAAAAATTGTGACGTCACGTCACATGACACCATTATACGCCTCGAGATCTACCGTGACGTCACTAACACCATGACGTCACCTAGCAACGTCGATGTCCGGCGACCCGATGACGTCACGCGACATTGTGGCGTTCTGCGGTGAGATACACGCTGGAATGGAGTGACCGTAGAGGATGGCTATATAAGGATATCTACTTTGAAAAGCCGATTGATCTTAAGAGGCGCTGTTAACGACCACGTGCTGAGCTTTTACGCGTGCCAGGCTTACGGCCTCGAGGAATGCACCACAGAAGCGCGAAATAATCCCCAGAAGCACAAACACACTGAACGCGCGAACACGGCGGAACAGACGCACGCATTCACAGACGTGCGCAGATGGACGCAATCGAGCCTTCGCTGCCACAAACGAGGTCGGCCATGCGCAAAGTGAAGACCGGAATCAGAAATACCCCCATCCGGGCACGGCGTACCGACCGATGTTCAATGCCCAATGGAAGCGCGTTAACACAGGCATGGCTCCCTCCGTGGGGGTATAGCGAATGCTGAGAGCCGGATAGAACTCGGGATTGCGTGTGCGCGTAACGCCGGTTACGACAAAAAAGAAGGAAACAAGAAGAAGAAAGCACTCGACTCGAAGTGATCTCAGCTGTCCGCGCGCATCGAATGTTCCGTGCTGCGTGCGTGAGGCCGTTCTTCTTCGTCGATATAGACACTGTCCCCTCTATGGCTTGCGATCGCTGTTGCTCATTTGGATCCCGGAACGAACAGTGAACTTGGCCCGGCGACGACACACACACACTGCAGCAATTTGGAGCCTCTGCCTACCAATCCCTGTAATCCGCGGGGGCAGCTCGACACACGATGGGGCTGCAAATCGCTCTACATATCTTTAAAGTCCCAGAGTCGCATCTGTTCCTGGGTACACATCAGATAAGATTGACCAAAGGGTGGCTGGTCGACATTTTCAAATCAACTGAGGTTTTAGATACCGCTGTCTAATTAGTCTCGTATAAACAAATCGACATCTTAGTTTTGTCCAGAAAAAACATTTAGGGAGCAGGAAAAATCGTAAAGCATGAAGAGGTGGACAGTTGCATTAATCGCGCACTGATGGAGGTGGCGCGTTTGAAAGTGGATAACTAAAAGAATAAAATTAGAAGAGATTCTTATGCTTTACGTAAACAAAATCATGGGTGCATAGCAACCTAAATATAAAATAATATTTATTTATTTACATTTTATTTATTTTTCTAAAAATAGCCAACATACATGGCAATACACTGGGCACACTGAGGATGAAACTATATACATTTTACATAAGGCGTACAAAGAGGTATCATATAAGAGACTAGTGATTCGAGAAAGATGGTGTGGTATGATTTACTTTCCGGTGTATTACCTTTGTAAAATAAAGGGAACAACTTTACTCTCCGTGTTGTTTACTACAAAAATAAATATAGAACAGTAAAATTATTTAGGTTAGTGCGCAGGTATCGAGGGACAGACCATTTCAAGTGATGCCGCCGCCGCGCCGGACTGTATAAGAGCTTCCCCGAAATGCTCTCGGTGGTAACAGGTGGATCGTGGCAAGCCGAGATATATTTCTCCTGCGCGAGTATAACGTTTCCTGATTTTCATATAGTGATCAGATAAATATTATAAGCTATCACCAAGTAAAATAGTAGGTTCAATACCCCGTGAAGAAAACTGTGGTAAATAAGATAACCCTGCATTCAAAATGAGGCATCGAATTCGGCCACTTTACACTAAGGCTTTTTTCAATGTACTTACTTAATAAAGTTCCTTCTAACCAGATCGGACTGTCCATGCTACATATATATGTCACAGGTCCCTTCTGTTGATGACTTGCACAGCCGCCACGCGTGCCAAGACTGAATGCCAGGAAAGGCGCGCACCGTCAGCCACTCATCTTTTTTTTTTTTTTGACGATACCAGACAAGCTCATTTTCCATCCAGATACGCAAGATGCACCAAGTTTCTCAGATAGAACGCTCACCATTGTCCTGGCCCTCTGAATTGCGTTTATTGCGTGTTTTCTCAGGTTGTTCAGCGTTGCCTGGTGCTTCACGAGTCCGCCAACTCCGTCGCATGCATTTTCCCATGTCCAGATGCAGAAAATAACCACTGGGCTTGTGGGCAATCATTCAGTGCAGACTGGTGAGCTGGAGCGATTCTCAAAATGACTGGTGGCCCCGTCACTACGTACGTCACGTGCGAGTATACCGCAATGTTGTCTTCAACCCACTCTTTCCTCTTTCTAGAGCCAAGCACGATGTGAGCGGCCTCGTAACAGGCTCCTCACTGATGATAGCAACGCCTTTTGTAGATTTTCTTGTCGTCACAACACATGTAAATATCGTAACTTTTCTTCAGTGATGTGCTTTAACTTTGTCAGGAAGTACGATGGTCCATTTTTCAGCAAAGTCGAAATGAAAGACTACGCCTGCCTTACATGCAGTGTGTCGAACCGAAAAAAATACGGGTTCGGTTACGGTTCAGGTTCAGGTAAATTTATTTTGTTCCGGTTCAGTTCCGGTTCGATTAATTCGATCCGCGAACCGGTTCATGGAGCGCTGAACCGGTTCGCGAACCGGTTCGGAAATTATAAATGACAAATTGCAACATCAAAATAAATTACAAATAAAACATCTGAAATCAGCACATACGAAACGGGATACATCGTCGAAACTAGTAGTGCATAACGTTTATAAAAGCCTGTAGCCAATGCAAGCGGCAAACAACGACTGTCTGATGACAGGGCTGTCTGTCACGGGCGCTAACTCCAGCGTCTGCTGAGCGTTGGTTTGAGCGCACGCGCCCGCTTGAGTCCCATGACTACGCTGGGCAGGCGACGGAAGCAACAGAAGCTCGGCAGATCCTTTGTCAAATTCGAAAGTGCGCGCAGCTTCGCTTCTCCGCGAGCGACTAGGGTTTGTATCCCTGTTTTTTTTCCCCCGCATTTATCGAGTTTCCGGTACGAAAAAATACGGCATGTAAATCTTGACACTTCATAGCTCGATATACTCTGACCGGTGGTTGGGGCAGCGAAGAGCAGATATAATTCATGAATGCTCATTTCAACTGTAAATAAAATTTCTTTCTCTCCCTCAAACATTATCAAACTCCACAGCCTTTTCTTTTCTCATTCCGATGGAAGCAAGCTTCAAGAACTCGCGCGTTCTAGAAACGTGTTATGAAATGAGCACACAGCAGCATTTAGGATTTACGAGATTGTAAAAAAATGAAATCCCGTGACGCGATTTTTTTTTTTTGCACAGCTTTTCAATTTTTTTCTTTCGTGCAAGCCGCGACCAGCGCAATACTGGTTCCTATGTCAAGATTCATGGATGCAGCGTTTGTCAAGATTCATGGATGCAGCGTTTATATTCCTAAGACTGAGTGGAGAAGAAAAATATGTAAGCGAGGTGTGTGTCAGTTGACGGCACTTAAAAACAAATGGCATTGATAGCACATTCATTGTCAACAGCGCGTGGCCGAACCGTTTTGACATGAGCCGGTAACCGTTATTTTTTTCCGGTTCAGTTCCGGTTCGGGTTCATCGCGATAACAATATAACGGTTCGGGTTCGGGTTCAGTTCCGGAAAAATACCGGTTCTGGTTCCGGTTTTCGGTTCGGTTCGGTTCCGGTTCGACACCCTGCTTACATGTAGCTGCTTTTCATCGTATAGATCGCTTTACTTTGCGTTTGTAGGATATGGTTGTGAAATGTTAAACTTTCATCCGTTACTTGAACGACTTTTAGAAAAAATCTCAAAATCCTATGTTTTTTTTAAATTTTTGTTTTTTACAAGGTCATCCGGACTTCATATTATAAGCACAATCTCTTCGTCTTCGTAATATGAAGTTCTTCAAGCGTAAGAGACTGGCCTTTTGGGCAGTGATCACAGTCTCCTTAAAGACGCTGACTTGTTAGTGGGTCGCACAGACATGCTGAGTTCGTTTCACCAGTGTTGAAGGCTGAGCCTGCAACGTTCTCTACAGCGGCAATACAAAGGTAATAACTGGTGCAGCGTACAGAAACGCCCACTTCCTGGTGTGGTATACATTTGAACAATCTGGGGCGCAAGGAATAGCACTTGGTTAGCGCAACGCCGGAATCAGGATGCTTGTCTCGTATACACGAAAGGCCTCTCGGATTGAGCTTGTCAGGGAGCGCTTAGGCACAAATGTTTTGTCCCCGTCAAGCATGACAGAGATTCACGTCCTTCTGGTTGGGACCTTGGCGCGAACATTGCAGCTCTGTCTCTTCGTATACTCTAGGGCAGCAGACAGGCTCTCAGGGCTCTCACCTTGCACATCGTGTAAGGATCCGCTTCATACCACGCGCCATGCTTTTCCTTACCTAAAACGTAAACACGGTCACCATGTTAACCATTCCTTGATTGACATGGCGACAGTATAGGCTCTATTGTATTTAGACGGGGCTCGAGTATTTGTAGCGTTCTGCTCTCTGTCGGTGTGCCTATTTGTGCCTGATATTATCGCCCGCGAAGCCAGCGAGTGGGATGGCGATGGGCACGAGTGCCCAGTAAACAGGCATCGGCGGCTATATTTAGCTGGTTAAAGCGAGACCCATTATTATTGACAGCGAGGCGGGGAAATGCAAAAAAAAAAAAAAAAAAAGACTGCATCGGCCGTTTTGCCAGAACTAGCGTCGAGTGTCGTGCTGCTACCGATCCGTCACAGCTATTGCTCCATAATCGTGATCTTCGCGAGGAAATGATTGTTGCTAGCCACAGCACACTATCACGCAAGAAAGGATGCTTGCATATGTTTTTATTCTAGATATAGGTCAGGGATATATATAAGAGAGAGAGATGGAGTAGAAGGTAAGAGAGGAGCGCATAGTGCCGTAGCAAAATAAAGTAAACACCGTTCCCAGTGTCCGACGGCTGCAGGATCTTTTCTCAAATCACTGGTTCGTAAATATGATATCTCTTCGTACACAGTAGTTTCTCCCCAATTTAATTGTGTGAACGATTTATATTTGCCATCAATGGCCTCATCTGAATAAAATTATATAAAAGGTGCTGTGTTAGTTTCATGAAACTGGAACTCAGAGTCACCTTTTGTATAGGGCACTCCTAAGTGTAGGCTTTGAAAATGGACCCTTGTTTAGGGGAGTTGTTTCTGCAACTTTCTCAGTAAAATAATGCAACCTGTTAAAATAGAAATGAATGCCGGAAACCAGAGTATAGGGTGCCAATTTAAAAAAAAATCGAAAGTGGTGTTTTTTGTTTTTCTTCACACCGGAATATTTGTTGTTGGATTTATTTTCCATGTTTTACATAAATATATCTGACTAACCTGTCCTCACTCCCAGATACCTTATTTATTTTTAAATAATAGCCATATATAATTAGAATCACTATCTGAGGGTGATATAATAATAGAACAAATAATTTCATGAGATACAGGCCTCCAAATTTTGCCATGTTGACTCGTTTCAAGAAGGCATGTTCGGCATTTTTTATAAAAATAAATAAAATTTAAATAAATAATATTACTTTACATTACCAAGCACGCTTGTCACCCATAGTTTGTGTTTAAAGTAGTATTAGAACCATCACTAATGTTGCTCGTTTTGGACATTCGCTTTCAAACGTGCCACCTACATCAGTGCGCGTTAATGCAACTGTACACCTCTTCCTTGCCCCTACGACTTTTCCTGTCCCTAAATATTTTTCTTGTCAAAACTAAGTCTGGATTCGTTTATACCAGACACTAGGCAATGGTATCTAAAAACATCAGTTGATTTTTAAAATGTCGATCAGCCACCCTTTGGTCGATCTTGTCTTAAATCACCCTCCTACGTCATAAAAAAAGAGAGATAAGGACACGGTGTTCACTTTGCAGACATGATGAGATAATTATCTCCGGTCGCGCCCCAAGCAAGCTTGAAGCAGGTTTACTACAAACATTGGCGGGCTTCGAACATGTATGAAGGCAGCTTTTGTCTGACCAATGGGACCGGACCGCCATACAAAAAGAAAAGGCGCCCGAGGCATTGTCTGCCGACCGTCTTTTGTACTATGTATTAACGGTGTCACCGCGGTCTCAGAAAACAGTCTCTGCTGCGACGCTTAGCTACGATCACAACGTTTCACCTGCTTAAAACATGCTCAGTGTTACTGTTTTACATTGCTTTTTTTATGTCTAATAACACTGTCAGACTCCGTGTCCCCCCCCCCCCCCCTCCCCCTTTCCTGATTGCGGCGATTGACTCTACTTACGCAGCAAGCGCGGGAAAGTAAACGCGTCAGGTTTCTTAGAGTGGCAATCCAAGTTATCCAAAGCGACTTTAGATCTATCATCATTTGTATCGCTACACGAGCACCGCGAGGTTTCGTGCAGTGGACAGGGATGATGTAGGCGATACGAGGTTGATCAATATCAGTCAATGTGTTCAACGAGTCCGTAACTTACGTCGTTAGAGTGCGTGACGCTACATACGCTTCGATGAACGTAAAACGTGGCTAAATTCAACGATAACAACTGCACTTACTACCGCTATTATAAAAAGCTACAGTACAATCAACTTTATGATACCACATATAACGATCTACCGCTTATAGCGATCAGTTTCTAGAGTTTCTAGACCAGAAACGACCGGTTTCTAGTCGAGATGCAACGATAATTGGTTATTGAGATTGAAGTTCCGGGTTTTCTCATTACCGTTACGAGTAGATTGTCCCTGTAGCGCGCAAAACAATATTTATCAGGATATTCGGAACGGCTTTTCGATGACAAAAAAAGATGCACCGTGTTCGAGGTAGCATTCCCCACCCACCTGCGTGCATCTACGGGCTTGGGGGATCGTCTGTTTCCTGTCGAAAAGTTCCGCAAGATCACATGTCACTTTCGGATTCTGATAATGGTATGCTCTGAGCTCCAGCATGAGTCCCAACCGCTAGCGCTACATATGGCCGGACAATGAGCATACAGAGCTCATCCCTGCGACAAGAAAACCGCTGTTCTTTTTTGTTTCTTCCCAGGACTGTTCTGTTCGTCAGCTAAAATATATACTCTTAGTTCGTCGAAAACTCTTACGCGTTCTTAAGACTCCTGCAAAAGTTCCGAAATAATGTTCCCGCTCGTTCCTAAATCCAACAAACATTACGTTTGCGCAACATTAGAGACTTTATTAAAATTATTATCTTTATATGGTAGCGATAAGCCTCGGATGCGATCCCTGACAACGACTAAACTGCTCTAGCATGATTTCATAATGTTTTGTATCCTCTTTATGAAATTTTGTAGAATACTAAAATGGTTCTGATGACGCGTGATGGTCCTTTAAGGGGACAAATACCTATCACCTATTTTAGTCAACAGTAATAGGAGTAACAACGTAATCTGACAGAGAGTACCGTAAAACAGTAACAAAATTACTTTATCTCGATACAGCCTCTTGCAGCTTAAAAACGTCCTTAGCGGCATAATATGTTCACGCGTCTTGCTGTCATGATTCGTTGTTCTGTGTTCCTACCCGCCAGAGCCGCAATCTCAACGGCTAATAAAAATAAGATAAGAGGGAGTTTGGGGGAACCGTTTTCGTACGACCGATACGGTACGACTAGGCCCTTCGGTATGAACTACGCGTGTGCGAATCTTCTGCCCTAGCGCATGCGCAGTTCGAACCGGAGGGTCCATGGTACCGTATCGGATGGGCAAGAGGCGGTCCCCTATAATTCAATACCCCGCTAAGCTGCTTGGCTCTCCCACGCCTGAGTTTCTTTAGATGTCGGCGACTTACTTCCAACGCATGGCCCCCCCTTCCACCCTCCCCCCCCCCCCAGACACCCGGTATAGTCATATGTAGTTCCAAAACGTAGAAGTACAACTTCATAATGTCCGACCATTTTGCTATTTCTTTGCGTTGCAAGAGGCCAAGGACGGGCTCTCTGATTGAGTCGTTTAATCCCTGCGCCGTTTTTGAAAGAGGCCGCTTAAATCGTTCTCCGAAATGTCTTTTTGCACGCAGGTCGTCGAGGATTCGACTATACACCCCCAAGCTGCGCAGGGAGACGGGAGCTATAGTCGCTCGCCGGGCCAATCAACCGCTCGCTTTTCGTCAGCTGACCACGCGATCTGCTCGCCCCGCAGGGGCGGGAGGGTGGTCAGCGTGGCGAAAGGTCGACGAATGGCTGGCCCAACGAGCACGTAGATTACACCGCCCTGTCGGCTCGGCGGTGAACTGGGTGCGTAGGTCCCTCTACACTTTTCCACTTGAAAGTATTTCCAATGCAGTAAAAAATTTTTTTGGTGCAGTGTTTTATTAAATAAAAATAGTGGCAAATCTTTAGGAGTTATAAAAATAAATAAGCACGCATAGAGGGAGGAGGGAAAGTTTTCCATAGAGGCTCACTCGCCTAATTACGATCTCTTTTTTGAACGTAACGTTCAAACGCACTCCCCTACGCTCTGACTTATAGATCCGCGCTACGTTGATGTACGTTTCTTCAGTCAATATAGCTCTATAATAAAGACAAGCTTAATTTATAGGTTGCTTGTAAGTTGATCAAAAAGTGTTTTGTTAAAACAAAAAAAAACAAAAAAAAGACGTAGTAGGTTAGAAACTGTGCCAGAGGAGGAGACGATGGAGGCGTTCGAACGACGAGGTCTTGTCGGAATGATGTTAGGACAGACGCAAATCTGGGCCGGCTTGCTAGAACCATGCGTCTCAGCTGAGACTGGGTGAAAGAAAGCACTGCCAAAAGCCAGCGCACGAGCTGAGCATGACTCAAGCTGCGTCTCAAGACGCTCGCGCGCCCCAGCCTTTGCAGTGCTTTCTTTCACCCCAGCCTCGAGACGCTGTTCTAGCAAGCCACCCAGGCTTCCCCAAGTCTCTGCTCACTGTTTAAAAGCGGGCGCCAAACGGCGAACGCCGGCGTTCGAACAGGGAGTGAAGACAAAGGCAGCTATCTTTGCGTCTACCCACTAATCGGTCCAATCAGATCTCGGCGTTAACTTCTGGCGTCCCCGGGAACTCTCGCTTCATCCACACCCTCGCTTTCTCGGCGCATTAAGATGAGGAAAAAAGTTTGGTTTTATGTACTTATAAACTCGTGCGTTCCTAAGGAACAAAATTCTCGTCAGAGATGAAAGCAGTTCTATGAGGGGGTTTTTGAGATCGCCTAAATATGGCGATAACTCACTCTGCTGGATCTAAGCGTCCTAGAAATTTCTAAATTATGACGAATACGCGGCCGATTTCTTTATCAAAAAGAAAAAAAAAACAATCGAAGATCGCAACACACCGAGGTCATCTCCGGCGATTGGAGAGAGCATGTTGCGAAATCAGGACCACTGTGTGTTCGATCTTCGATTTAATTCTTAATTGGGAAATTGGCCGGGCATCGTTATAATTAATGGATTTCTAGGATGCTTAGAGCCCGCAGAGTGAGTTATCGCCATATTTACACGATCTCAAAAAACCCATCGGGGCCTCTTTAATGGCGAAGTTCACAGAAACGAAGGTAATTACCCTGGAAATTCTATAGAGAGGTTCACTCCTAATTAATGCTATCGGTTAAGAAATTATTCCGCGATTAATGCCCTTACTCCACTACTCGGTAGGTTTTACTCCATTAAGTTCACGGTTGAAGAATAAGTGCATCACTACTTTTTTTTCTTATTCGCCCTTTTGAGTGCACCCATTTCTTAGGCAATAACAGGGAGTTTAAAATAGGGAAAGCAAATGTTTTGCGTGCGCAAACAACTAGCGTTGAAGGCACTGCGCATGCGTCGAGTTCAAACCGCGTTTTGAATTGGCCCATGGCGAGAACGCCAGCTCTTTCCGTACTGCCTTCGAACACTCGCTAATTCCACATTGACATAAAAAAAAATATATATATATATATATATATATATATATATATATATATATATATATATATATATATATATATATATATATATATAAGCGCGATTCTAAATTCTTGTAAGATATTTTTGAATAATAAGACCAATAGGAACGTGCCCCGAGATTTATCACGAACCATGAAACCTAACGCCTCAACCATGCTGCGCTCGTTATCTTGCCATTCATCAAGAGGTCCCTCCACGCACGACAAGCACGAGCAAGAGTCGGCCTGTGGAACACGGCTTGGCAAGGCCCACTCTAATGACATTCCCGCTTCTAATGAGTCTCGACAAGACGAATGCTCTCCCGTTTTCGCGACGCCTTGTTTTTGTTTTCATCCTTGTTAACCTTAAAGTTTCGTAGTTTCGCGCATCTATAGATTTCGAGCATTTATGGCTGCACCAACGAACTCGGGGATTCTGTAATCGCGACTGATCTAAAGTGAATTTGTTCCTATAACCGAAGTGTAGCGCGTGAGGACGTCCACCTTCAGTGCGGAAGCAAATCGCTTGCACAGACGTTCGTGCATCTCGTTATGATAACGGTTATAACGAAGTCAACGGGAATCGGAAATCACTTCGCTATATCCGCTATTCCGTTATAACCGACTTCGGTTACAACGAAGCGCTAAAGGGAATGGAAAATCGTGATCGCTTCGCTGTAGCCGCTATTTCGTTATAACCGACTTCGTTATAACCGGTCCTCGACGGAACAAGCGAAAGTGATTTATTGGGCTGCTAAATGATGGACTGATCTTTATTCGGCATATTCTGTATGCAGACATTCTGGAAGCTCGTGCAGGCAACGCCATGTAGACGGAACCCTAATCGCCTAGGGGGTGCTATGCAAGACGCGGCGCGACGGAAGGGTCGGGACATCGCCGTCTGTCTTTTGTACGATGTACGAGCAGCGTGACCCCGGCTTTACAGTCATCAATTCTAGTTGCAAGGAATCTATAGACCATTGCAAGCATGGCGCCTCACTGGTGCACCATGCGTGCGAGCATTTGCAGCGTGCGCGTGAACGTAGCTTTGGCAAGCTTGTAATTGCCCGCACCTGCCCGCACAACTTTAGCCCAGATACATGGCGGCGGTCAGGTGCCCCGCTTGTAATCGTCTATAAAAAAGAATATAACGGGGACCAAAATATAAATTCGCCTGTCTTTCTATGTGTCCTACAAGGGCGTATAAGTTCCGTATATTCAAAATATGGCCGCCGCGGGATCGTCCCTTCAAATCGCAGCTCGGAAAGGAGAAACTCAAGATTATGTATATTGTTCCTTGTTGCCCTTGAGTGCTACTAAGCGCTACTTACCCTAACCAATTTGACTGTTTCTAATGCCCTGCACGGGCACACTTAACTGCAACAACGCTAAGCCACAGTTAGCGCACAATACTTGCGGACAACATTCTGCGGCTATGCAGTCAAAGCTATGGGCGAACAGTGTGCTCGAACATCTTGAGCACCCGTCAAGCAGTGCACGCGCGCTCTTCACTTCTTCTGAAATTGCTGTCCGAGAGTATAGTGGGGTAACTGTCGTGCCGCGTAACGGCAGTTAAAGCATAGATAACCGCTGTTAAGTGTGCCCCTGTAACAGGGGTATTATTGTTTGTATACCCTAAAACGCTCGTGAGTTAACTTTTTCGCAGAATATGAAAACAGATAATTAAGAAGAAGATAAGAGCGAGCATGACGTCTTATTTGTTCATCGTCCTAGTGCGCGTCGTATTCTTCGGATCTAATCGTATTCTGAGCTTCCATATTGTCTGGGATTCATCTATTGTTCGTCGAAATTGGCTTTCTCCGTCTTCTACTGGGAAGGGTACTCACATACTTTTTAAAAGTGCATTTACACTTACCAACGGTCAAAAGGGGCGCTGCGATGCCCGAGCAGAACGCCCCTTTCTATCCGCCCACTGCAAAGAGCCCTAAACACAGGCACCCGGTCCGGAATACGCGCATACGTCGACAGTATACGCTCCCCCCCCCCCTCCGAACAAACACACACGCAAGACCGCATGCGCACGCGCGCACACACACACACGGGCAGGCACACACTCACACACGCAGGCACGCACGCATACAAATTTTTTGCGCAAACAAGCGCAGTTTACGCTCCAGGTTCAAAATAGATTAGCAGGGATTCGGTTCCACTTGAAGCTGTTTCAATCTAAACGTAAAAACAAAATGAAAAAAAAATAAATAGATGGACAGCGGCGTTGCACGATCTCGCGCAGAAGTTTCGATAGCGCGAACACCCGAGCTTCGTTCGTTAGGCGTGCTTCCAACTGCAATGCAGGCGTGACCGCGGCGCGACGCTTCGCCGAGATAACGATGCCTGTCAGCGCACATACGCCATGCGCCGCTGAGCATTCGCCGTTACCTCTGCGCCGCTCTTCCCTAGACGTTTACGACTTCCTTGTTTTTCCCGCTTTTTCCTTCATATGGAGAAGAACGGTGGCTGCCTCCATGAAACGAGATCCGTTTTGGCGCACCGCGAGAAATTTCTGGTTTTGGTTACTTTTTTCGCACCCCGTACCTGTTGGTTCGTTTGAGTTTGATTTTGATATCGATCGGCCCCCTCGACGCTAGGAAATGGATGGTGTGGCACGGTTACGCTCACCCTGCAGATGTGACTTTTATTGGGAGACACGTTTTATCGTAGCTCGGTCTAGAGAACGCGGAACTTCAGCTTTGAAAAACGCCGTTTATCGAGAATGAAACGCTTTTTAAAAAAGAGGCTCCCCTACTTCAGACGTGTTAACCTAACCCCCCCCCCCCCCCTCCTTCCCGCTTCGCGGCGACTGTCTTCGGCGGCTCGTTACGAAAATGTTAACCCACCCGGCCCACCCGTGCACGGCGCTTCGCGACGGCCGAATTCGCTAAAAGGAGGCTCATCGCCATTTCCTCTACACCGGGTTTTTCTATAAAGGGATTCTATATACGGGGGTCTCTGAACCGTATTTCGCTGAAATGAGCTTCGGCAAAATGATAGCTCCGGGATTGATCAGTGGGCAGAAGCCAAGCTAGCTGCCTTATAGCCTAAACTGCGCTCTTCGAACGCTTTCGAACGCGAATGCAAAACACCGGACGCCCGGCTATGGTGCCATGGAACGCGTTTCCAACGGGTACGTTTTACCACGTCCAAAAATGTGGTCCCTCGATTTCCGCCTTGTGACGTCATAAAAGTGTCACGCTGTTGCCGACAGCGATCCTGGCGGTGTCACAGCAGCGATGTTGGATGTAGCAGACGCCTGTTCTGCTGCATGGCGCTCTCCAGCTTTGACAGTCCTCGCAAGCTTCGGCAGCCAGGAGTTGGGACGCACGCGACGACAGCGACACTCGCGTTCGCTAAGGCTTTTCAGCCAGCATTTCTGACGAACCAACCGCCAGGATCGCGATATCCGACAGCACGACACTCCGGCCTTTGTGACGTCGTTTATCGCCACTTCGGGACACACTTTTGATGTATTGGGCGAAATGGGACGCTAAACACACCCGCCGGAGACGCGTTACAGGCAGCGTACCCCGGCGTTCCGCGTTACCAACGCGTTCCAACAGTACAGCGGAGGCAAAAGCTGCCTCTGTCCCCCGTCGTAGCCTCCTATATACTGACAAAGCCTGGCAGATTGTCACGAGAAGCGGCCGCCGAAATGAGAAAGGTGGAGCGGCAGACAACGGATGAGAGGAGAGCCACGTGACTGGCGCCCCGCTGCGGCGAGACGCCGAAACACGCTTCTCCCGAGTGAGCAAGGGTGTTTCGGGTCCTCGCCGCTGCAAAAGCTGCGCGCTAACGTCCAGGTTCCCCGAGAAATGGCTCATTGATGCGCTGTGCTACCAGATCTTCGCGCTCCAAATCTGCGACCGGGCACTCTATGGCTCCGTCGTCGAACTGCCAGGCTTTGTGAATATAGAGGACGGCCATGCTTTACGTCTACCCACAAATCATTTCAACCAGAGCTCGGTGTTCTGATGTCCCCGCCAGCTCTCCTCTCATCCTCTCCCTCACTTTCTGTCCGCATAGGCACTGACAGGCTGAGTACGGCAGGGTTGTATTACCCTTAATCAGTCTAGGTGTTCACCTCAAAAAGAGAACAAATTACGGGCATCGCATACTAGTCGAAGGACTAAAGGTGTAATGGTCAGTTAATAATTCATTGAAATTCCAGTCATTTTAAGTCAAAATCTGTTAGATATATACATTTTTGTTTTGGTTTATGTCTTCTCGTCACCAAAAGCTGTAGGCAGTGAATGTTCATTTAGGGAGCTTCAGCTCCTGAACTTGCTTTCCCACATAAATATTAACCAATTGTAGTCTGTATCATATCTCGTAACTTGAAGGTTAGGATATTTATGAGCTGTTAGTTGATTTAGGTAGACCCTTTGTTGCTGCCGTGCTTGGGCGACACCATAACCGACATTCGGGTTTTGGTTCCTCTTAAGAATAACCATTTACTCTACTTCATCAATGTCACAGCGGGACAGGTTCTTTATTCTTTATTCAGAGAACTCCTGCAGCGCCTAGAAGGCATTATTACCATTTAAGATTCTGCCTTTTACCTTTCCCCAGAATTGGCCTTTGTGGAGGCTCTTCCACGCTCGCTTCAATTGCTCGGCATCTTGGTAACACAAGCGAAGGTCAGCAATGGCGGCTGTAAACTGGAGCATATGTAAAGCGTCTATACAGACCCGCCCTACAAGAAAGGCGATTATTAAAGAGTCAGGTCAACCTATGCTAGTGCCTGTTTGCTACAATAGAATGAACTTCAGTGAAAATATTTGTAATGCAATAATTTTGAAAACTTCAATATAGACAAAATAATCTGAATCCCTGCAAAGCAGGGCCACCAGGTGTATACTAAAAACGTATTCACTTAGAAGCGTCACTCAACTTTAAGAGTTCACTTGGTTTGTTGACTCTCCACCAGCAAAGATACCTCGCAAGGTTATCCCATTTTCATAAACTCTATCATAGTTCCTTAGATTTCCGTCGAAATAACACTCTCCCACCGGCTCGCATTTCCCCTCGTCATGATCATTGTTACAAAGATCATATTCGATTTCGCAAAAACAATTATGTTCAAGTATTCCCCGTTCGTACAAACGGCGACCGAATGGAATGAGTTGGCAAGCGAAATTGTGACGGTCACTGATCATGATACATTTATGTTGTTATTGCGTGAATCTTTAGGGTGAAGAAATTATACCTTGCCCTGTATGTTTACTCGCTCGCTGGCAGTCTATTGCTTTATTGTTGTTTCTAGCACGTCGACTGCCTCCAATGATGTGAGTGCGTGTGTGGTTTTCTGTTATGCAATGTCTTCTCTTCATGGTTCTGTTTAGCGTGACACGATGTTTTCTATTTTTTATTTTTTCTTGTGAAATCTTGTATGATTATGTAAAAGTTTATATGACGCCCCCCTCTATGTAATGATCTTTTGGAGCCTTTAGAGGTATGTAAATAAATAAATAAATAAATAAACATAGAATGAAATACTGCTCTCGATGCACCCCGAAAAAATCGGACCATGCGAACATAACAATATCTTAGGCCATCCTCTCATGAAAGTAATACAACTGTCCGTTTAACTAAACAAGAAACAACAACAAAATAACTGGAAGAAGAATCTGCTTTCATGTAGTCTTCCACGTGGATCACTCGCATGAGTTTCGCAAAGACTCACTCTTTAAGGTCTATAATATTGTACGAGATGCGCCTCCGTCAGGTTTTATTTGGACGTCCAAAACATAACGATACAGCCGCAAAATAAGCGGGGCCCCAATACATGTACAACTGTGTAGGCAACCATCTGAAAATAAGGATGTATATTTTCTCAGAAAGTGATAACCGGGCGAATATATTTCACAGAAACCGAGCGCGACTGAGGGTAAACAGGCTTCATTTGTTCAAGAAAGTTTTCCTTCTTTTTCGCCAATTTAGTTTTAATTGAATAGGGTACAGCGGAAAATAAAATTAACAGCATCAAATTCTCAAATATAAAGCAGATCTAGAAAAAAGAGAAGAGAGAGAAACAGAAGATAGATTATATGCGCTGTCGTCGGTTTGTCGGTTTGCCTAGTCAAAACTTCGACGACGTTGGAAAAAACAAGAAAAATTTGCGACAAGAGAAAAAAGGTAAAGCATTCTCTTCTTTTTTAAACAAGGTTCTCAACTTCTGTGGACATCTAAACATTATTAACGTATAGACATCGTTTTGATTATTGCTGGATACAACACGGGCGATTATATTCGATACTTGAACGCATATGTATAGGGAATGGCCGCATGAATTCTAGTCTATTGTTGCGGCGTATAAAATGAACGAAAATATATGGTTGTGACATATTAACGTCAATATAAAAAAGAACTCACACAATCTATGAATTAAATTATACTCATCATTAAACCTCGGAAAAGTATCGAGGACTCTAGGAACGGGCTGGTTTGGAAGCGAAGTGTGCGGATCATTACGTTCACGGTTCACGCGTTATTGATTTGTTCTGCGAGATTTTTATCGGCTAATATTGCGATCAGATTAGCTAGGAAGCGATAATAAGACGCTTCAAGTTCGCCATGCCCTGCCTTTCTCAAGATGTCGGCGACTGTACAAAGCTACTGTAGTCAGTGGCAAGTTAAGAATGTAGGACAGCCTCCATCCACCACGTTCCCACTTCAAGTCCTCCCCGCTGTCTTTAACATAGGGCTTCGTCCATACCACGACAGGACGACTTTCGACAACATTGGTTTCAGGCGCGTGCGCAGGAAGAGAAGCTCGCTGCCGATCGGGTGGAACGACATTGTTGACTGGCTGCAAAGGCGCGTGCGTTACTTCGCGCGACACGGAGGCGAGAGCGGGAAGGCTTTCCACACCACGAGTATCGTCAAGGATGACGGCATGGACACGATTGTAAGTTTATCCCACGACGTCTTCGTGTGTGACAGTGGTAAGACGATTGCTTTCACTTATTTAACACCTGACTGATCTCAACTGCGAGACTTGGCAAGGGCGCCACGTTTCAGCTTGCTTCAGGGGCACAGTGCTTAGATGCAAGCAGGAAGCGACCGAAACAAAGCTATCTGTGCTTCCTTCCGTCGCATACTCTCGAGCGGTCTCGACGGTCGCAAGACGACAATTCGCTGTGACCAAGTGAGCCCATCGAACTCCTCGACGGAGGCTGAAATGTTGGATTCTGCAGCGGTCAAAAGCTGATACCTTCACGTCTTTGCGATGTAAACCCGGTTAAGGAAAGAACCGCAAAATCACTGCGAGATGCTGGCGCCACTCCGCATCGCTAATTGAGCGGGCTGCCATATACATGCATTAAAGATCGTGAAGTCGTGACGTTGGTAACGTCAAGAAAACCAGTGAAAGTGATTGGCTGTAGGACTGACGGGCATCTCGTTCAGGGTAACTTGCCGCTCCATTCAACCTGACGCCGATTATAGTAGCGTCTTAATAACACCTCACTCCACAAGCTCCAAGATAACCACGTTCTTTCGAACACTCAAACAAAAAAACAAAAAAAGAAAGCTGAAGGACTGCAAAAAAAATTGTGTTAGGAGATGGTTTTACTGCTTTTCTTTCGTGAGTTCAGTTATCGCCCTTACCTTGGACAGAAGTACACTTAAACCCCATTTATTTTGAAAAACACGCGCAGCGATTGTCGCAGGGCATGCGGCGATTCTCTTGCCGCCTGCTCTCCGTCTAAAGAGTCGTGACGTCATCGTTGGCACCCCGAGCAAGCTCAGTTGCGAGCAAGGTTCATCCTCTGACCCCGCCAATGACGTCACTTCCGGCTAGTTTTTTATCTCTACTCTCGCGCTTTCGCGTGCTTGGCGCGCCGCAACGGGACTCATCGTCAAAATCATAAGCGGAGATTGCGACGCTTACGAAAAAGCCCGAATGAATACTTAACTTAAAAAAATAAAACTTTCACTGTTTTTCTCTAACTCAAGAACCTCTTCACCTTCCCTTTAACGCACGTTTGTGATCCCGATATCGCGTGCTGTCTGGCCACCTTGCTGTTTTATCGAGCCTTTTATCATTGTTGTTCTCACGCGTTGCTAACGTTACGTTATACTATAAAATTTGCCGCAGCACTTTGGTTATACCTGGCAAGATATCCATGCGTACATTACGTTCTCGGGTCTAAACCTCGGCGCAGTTGCTTATATGTATCAGGACGCATACCACGATTTTCGACAAAAAACATCACTGCTTGTCGCAGTGGTAACATCAACGC
>JAZHYW010026896.1:15000-34526 GCA_037355805.1 Ixodes ricinus | reverse complement strand
CCGTCTATATATTTATTAAACTGGCCAGCAAACGTTCAAATGAGCCAAGTCGCCGAAATCTGCTAACACTAGCGTGCGACGTGAGGCGCAATCAATGCCACGGAGTTGAAGCAGCCAACATTGAGCCTCTACGTCAGAAGCATGTCCGCGTCATTCTCACGTTTCGTTTGTTTTTACTTCTCAGGGCGAAATTGAACGATGACGTCATGAGTTTCTCCTCCCGGTGTTGGCTCTACGGCGTCCACGTGATCACCGTAACGCGGATGCGCTAGTTTGCGCTGCCCTGCGCGCATATCGGAGCTCAGAGCTGGGAGCAGTCTGTTTCGTCTCGCCGTTGTCGCCCCTCCTCTAGCTCGAGGAGGACGGCTTGTTTACGATACGAGCGCGGGCCGCATCTCCGATGCTATACCTGTGATGAATGTCGAAAGATCCATAGGCTCACGATGTTGTGTTGCTGCCTGCTAGACTTACCAGTTGACCAGCCCGGGAGTTGTCTTTCACAAGTTTCCACACGATGTTGTAGCAAACTACATTGGCAAACATTGCGGAGCAGACGACACTTGCGCTTTGCTCTACGTTCGCCCGCCGTCGCCTAGAGGATTGCGTGGGCTTTGAGACCGTGACGACCCCCGTAGGTGAGGCACAGAGGCGCTGTGGTGAGCCCACGCCGAGGTGAGGAGAGATTACGCGAAAACGATATTTACTGTTTAATAATAATAGCAGTCGGTGCTGGCGCTGCCCGCAGCTCACCGACCGTCGTGGCGTTCTGACCCGGCTGTCCGTCACTGTGCAGGTGCCTGGGCGAGTTGGCTCCGGGGCTCACAGGGTTCAGGGGCTTGGAGGAACGCTAGTGGGTGGTCTTGCGATGGAGGTGATCCGGGCTTCTCAGTGCTCCGAGGGTTCGGTGGCTTGGGGCGCTAACGCCAGTGGGTGGCCGTTGTGTTTCTCTGGTCGGGCTCACAGGGTTCTGGGGCTTGGAGCGCTGACGCAAGCGAATGGCTTTGCGGTTGAGGCGATCCGGGCTTCTCAGGGTTCGGGGGCCTGGGGCGCTGACGTCAGCGGGTGGCCTTTTCGTTGTGTTTTTCTGGTGCGTTGTTTCCCGCGCTCTCTTTAGCGCGCTCTTTGCCACTTTTATCGGCGTGTCTTCCCGCTCGGCGCGTCTTCCCGCTCGGACTCGCTTCCCCCGACCTATCCCAACTTGTTCCCCAAGTCCGGTTTCTCCGCGCCCCCTCTCCTCTTTCGTCTTCGCCGTTTCCCCCTCACCCCCGGGCCATCACCGTTCACACCATCCGAAGCGACCTGCCCGCGTCACGTGTCCTGTACATCGCCCCCACGAACGTCACAAGACCACGTGGTTCGACGTGACGTGGCCATGACTCTGACGACACGAGACCAATGTTGCCTGACGCAACCAAAGTTTCTGTTTCGGTATCTGTTGACGCTTAAATTAAGATTACACACATAATATTCCACATTTCGCGAATCCGAAGACGTAGAGCTGTTTAGTAGTGCTTTCTGAAATGGAATCTCATGTAAGCCTAAAGACCCGTTCACACTCTTGCGACCTCTTAGAACTGGGTTCCTAGAAACCTCTTACAACGAGAGGACACACTGGCGCCATCTATTGGGTAGCAGTGTAAACTTGGCGGTCCGGCGTATTTTCGATTTCTCTCGCGCATTATCCTTTCTTTCTTGGCTGGAAAAACTTTTGTCAACGTTATAAACAAGACTTTCTAATAAGTATTACGCACATTTGACCTCGGAAATCCCGCAAAACCTTCGTTCTTGTGAAATGCAGTTCCAGGGTCACCGCATAGATGGCGCCAGAGTGCCAGAGTGTTCTCTCGTCCTAAGAAATTTTAAGAGGTTTCAACAGGTCTCGTTTCTCTTGGTCGTACTCGGTTGCAAGACTGTGAACGGGCCTTAAATTTTTTTCGGAATTGAGCGGAGTTTTCCTTTCTTATGACGCTGGTAGCCCTAGAAAGCGGAGGGGGACGATCGTTCTGATTTTATTATTTTATGAATCCTCAAAAGTCGGGCTTGTGGAATGCTAGAACATGTCAGTATATCCTACGAGCATCGTACATTTATTCAATAAATTACTTTTGTTTGTTCATGTAGCATTCGGTTGAATACTTTGATCGTTGTCTCCCTACTAGAGCCGTATTTTCTGAACTCTAGCCGGCGCCCGGTATATATAAAAAAATGTTTCGGTTGAAAAAAAGAATGATTTTCTCAGATTATTAGCACCTGGTTCCCAGAATGCACATGAAAGAGTTTCCTAGACATCACACCTTGACAAGTGCCTGCTTTGTTAGCTCACAAAAAAGCTTGTATCGAGCAGAAATCATCATTAGCATACTCTGACATTCGTAAAATCCGTCACATCTCGTCATTATGAATAATTTAGAAAAACAAAATCCGTATATATTCCGCACCTGAACATAGGCCATACCGCGTAAAATTCCAACTTCAAGGCATGTGCATATAGTCCGCGGTCTACGGCCCGCGAATTAAGCTATTCATCATACAACCCGCGTTCAGAGGTTAAACCCACAGACGCATAATGCGCGAAAACATCAAACTAATGAAAAAAAAAAAAGACACGCTTAAGAGAAAAAAGAATTTTCTTTTTTTCTCTTTGTTTGACCGTCTTCTGACGCTCTTCCCCTGCAATCGATTAGACCAACAAGCAGCGCTATTCTTTCGGGGCTATTATGTAAATGTCAGCAGTGTGCCATAAACATTCCGAAACCGTCCCGAGCCGAAACAACAACAAAAAAATAGAGTTACAACAGTGTTTGTGTGGCTTCGAAGGGAGGAAAACGGTCGACGGGTTGGTTACTTCGGATTGTTCAAGGATTGACGGTCAATAGACAGTGGCGTCTTTGTTCCGAGAATGCGCTGCCGATCGAATTCGCCTGCGCGTGGCTCCTCGTCCGTACTCCTGGTTCAGGAACCTTGATCTAGAGGTCCAGTGTTCCTTTGCCAGGCTGTGCCTACGCGCACACACGTAGTATACGCGGCGGTCCGCCATTTTATATGGGACTTTTAGTGGTGCTCACGGGGTGCGCTATCGGCGCTCAGTAACGAGGTCAGCGTCCTGTTTCATTAACAATAGGAGTGTAAACACAGGTTAGTAAATATATATAAACAGGGTGTTTCACGAAAGGTGGACAAATTCGATATTGCGAAAACTACGCGTCGCAACAAAAAAAGGCTTGTGTCTTTTGGTCCAGGGCCAGGGCCCTTTTTCGGAAAATTATTAAAGTCCGAGATAATTAGATTGTTAATTATTTTTCCGTAATTAACTTTTTTAATATTATGTTTAACGGCATAGTTTCAATTAGAAAATTGCTCAGCGTCATCGAAAACCACTAAATCAACAAACTGCGGAACGATTGAAGGCACGCGCAGCATTTTACGGCTTTCTGAAAAACCGTACAAATTCGACAGGTTTTAAGTTTCGGTCTGTTATCGGAGCGCATCTCAGCTCCGGCGGCACCGCGCCCCGTGGAGAGATAGCGCAACCAGCCTCTGCTGCGTCGCGCGATGACAGCGCAGCAGAAGTTGGATGCACTATCTCTCCACGGGGCGCGCTGCCGCCGGGGCTGAGATGCGCTCCGATGACAAACCGAAACTTAAAAACCCGTCGAATTCGTACGGTTTTTCAGAAAGCCGTAAAATGCTTCGCGCGCCTTCTATCGTTCCGCAATTTGTTGATTTAGTGTTTTTTGATGATGATGAGCAATTTTCTAATTGAAACCATGCCCTTAAACCCAATATTAAAAAAGTTAATTACGCAAACATAATTAACAATATAATTATCTCGGACTTTAATAATTTTCTTAAATAGGCCCCTGGCCCAGGTCCAAAATGACACAAGCCTTTTTTGGTGCGACGCATAGTTTTCGCAATATCGAATTTGTCCACCTTTCGTGAAACACCCTGTGTATATACATATATGAGTCGATGTTTCGGCCTGTCTCAGGCCGAAACATCGACTCACTAAATGCTTTAAAGCTCCAACAACGTTTCGAAGTGCGACTTCATTACTTCATATATATATATATATATATATATATAATATATATATATATATATATATATATATATATATATATATATATATATATATATATATATATTAACCTTAATCAATCGTCGGGAAAGGTTCATTCGGTGCCTGACGGCGCCAATGGATTTCATCTAGGAATGGTGAACACTTTGAAGCCTGGTTACGCTTGATCTGACCACTTACTCACTTCGAAAAAAAAAATTGTCTGGCTTAAATGAAGAATAAAATCATGCTGTCTTAACCTACTGAGAGGACGTTTACGAGAGCAGCGAAAGCAGCGAGAGCGGCGATCTATATACACAGATGACGTTAGCTTAGTAAAGACACATGTTCAAGTGCGTACATAACTTATTTGATAAATAATAAACGATAAACAGCCGCTTCTGTACTGGCGGCTTTTTGGTTTTCACCTGCCCTTCAAATGTTTCTCGCGCACAAGTCGTCATCCTTAGTCACGAAAGAAATTCAGCTTTCGGATAAATGTTACTGACTGTTTTGCCAAAGGCCGTCCGTGACTTTAAAACCCATTTATGTTAGAGGCTGTACTTTAAGGTCGTGCTTCATAAATTATCTACGCCGTTTTTTATTAATCTTTGTAGTTTACATTATTTATGGCTTACAGAGGGTAGTGCTTGCACAAAGCGTATTAATATCTAGATTTTCGTGAAAAAAATAATTTGCGCATTTGAACTATTATCATTCATGTTTAAAAATCTAAATTTACATGTTAACCACTCTAGGGACACGGTTATGCCATTTGCGTGCATCAGTAATCGTAGAAATAAATAAAGAAGCTCATTGGTGTAGAGACACTGCTCATGTAGAGCTTGGGATTTCGCGTCATGGCGTCAGAAACATGAATTGGCGTAATAAGTAGACGACGAACCACCGAGAGGTCACACCCCGTTCAAATGCAACACCACGAGTGCCCTAAAAAAGCGCGTTTGCTGAGCAACACGGCTGCGAGAAGTAACTGGTGCAATCCCTTCATACCACCGAGCGTCTATTGTCTAAAAAAGCCCTCCCTCCCCCTCCCCCCCCAAAAAAAAAAACATACACAAGGACAAAAACGTGGATAATACAGGGCGCACTGCGTCGATCATTTTAACCTGAAACGTTCTTTTGGCTAAGTGGTCGGCATTTCGTGAAGCCCAAACGTGAAGCCTGGATAAAAGCGTGGCCGCGAGACTAGACGCTGATTGGCTGACGGGTGGGAGAAGAGTATTGAGGTAAGCGAGGAGGAGCTCGACCACCAGTGTGCAGCGATATACAAGTTACAAAAAAAAAGTAATGCGGAGCGCAAGTTCGTCTGCTTCTTGCCCGGGAATCGCAATGATGTTAGAACGACAATCTCTTATTCGCTGAAAGAAAAAAAAATAGTAGGCAGACCTCGAGGCATCTAGGATTGAGGTCTACTCACTATCCATTCAATCAAAGCCAATCAGAGCTCGGCGTCGTTCTGATTTTGTCTGCTTCTTGTCTGCGCAAGAAGCACACAACTTGCTCTCCGCATTGAGTTAAGTTACTGTGTATCGGCCTCAAAAGTCATTTGAGTAAGTACAAATTACTCAAATGGAAAATAATGGAGTAAATTACTAACTACCGTAGAAAAGTAGTGAATTAATTCTGAGGTCACTTTTATATTTTTTTATGGTAACAAGAAAGTGCATTGGTTTTCTTCTGTTAGCAAAATTATGCTAGTCAAATAAAAAGCGGCTTGTGTTTTCACAGAAATGGTTTGAAGAGCTGGTTCTGCTTCTGCGTGCCAGTTTGTTTTCTTGTTTTCTTTTTGGTCAATGATGTAGTGCACATGTATAATTTCTACTTTGAGGTTTAGCACTGCCTGAGCTTCATTTTGCAGATGGTGTTTTTTTGCTTACAGTGTTGCGTAAAGTACATCTAAAAAGTACTTGAAGTAAAAAAACAAAGTAAATGAGAGGGTAAGTACTTTGAGTAGTGTAGATAAGTACAGCGGGTGCAATGTACTTGAAGTAAGGTACTATTAATACAACATACTTTCAAAATAAAGTATAAGTAATTTTTACACTGGTATACTTTCCTTTAGGTGAAATCAGAGGTGAATCAAATTTTTTCGGAAATGGCGGCAAATACTGCATAAAGTTAAGTCGTCACAGAGTAGTTGTTTTACTCTCGCTGATGAATTATTGAACTCAATCAACTTATAAGGCACTTATTTGTATCGGTCTTATAGCCGCCATTACTTCACTCAGCGAAATGTCCAGATGGTGTCTCGGAAGACGATAGCGCATTTTCGCATGTAGATACGCCATTTTATGTTTCAAATTTAGTGAATTTACTTTGAAGTCGGGAGTTGTACTTTTTGCAGATAGTACTAAAAGAAACACTTTAGTAAAGTACAAGTACATGCCCAGAGTATGTACTTCAAAAAAGTGCACATGCTCAGAGAATGTCTTCAAGTAAAGTACACATGTTCAAAGAATGTTCTTCAAGTAGAGAACACGTTTTCTAACCCTACTTGAAGTAGTACTTTAAGTACCATGTACTTAAAGTACATCTCAACCCTGCTTGTTTATTCTTTTTTATGTAGAAACGTTGGGGGAGGTACAAGGTTTCTCAAACAATCTTAGAATCTTGAAAGAACTGAGATTTTGCAGGAACGCCAACGCAAATATATTAAGTTTGCGTTGCCCTTTAGCACGCGATTTTTCAAGCACAGCACAGACTTTGGGAGCACCAGATGAGCTTCAGAGAGAGTGCTGCATTTTTTTGTCTCCTTTGACTGAGGATGCAGTGTGTACACCTCCTGTAGTGGGCGAGACTTCCTACGATGAGGAGAAGCGGGGACAAGGCCTCTCTCCAAATTCATCAAGTGTCCTCGAGTTTCGGGACACAAAGAAACGCCAGTTTTCTACGCAAATCCCGCACTTACTCGGCCTCACTTGCGACCTGTCTGTCAGCTCCCCGCGCCTCGTAGCAGGATTGTTGCAGTGGGGGGCTCGTGAAACTTTTAGAGGGTTTCGGACCCTCCAAACCAATCCTTTTCCCCCTGCCCCCGAACCCTTCTTGCCTACGCCACATGCTTTCCCCTCTTTGCAAATATCGGCTGATCTTCCTACATCTTATCATTTCTTGTGCAGGAATGTTTGTTGATAAGCAGACCTACCCCTAAAATTCAAAAGTAATTTGTAATATAAGTGGAAGTAACTCAGAAAAGGTAATTAATGTAAATTACTCATTACCGAAGTAAAAATGTAATTAAAAGCTAACAACTACTCAGAGAGGAAGTTAAACTACAGTAACTTGAGTAGAGTGTAGCTGAACTACGTACAAGTCTGCCTATGTGCACTGAGGGAGAAGACATCAGAGTATGGAATTAATGTACTTGAAAACCGCCAGGTTTACCAGCCCAATAAGCGGTAGTATCGCTTAATTCTAGGAACAAATATAAAGTGTACACATGGCAAGCGTTATACAATATGACGAAGAACGCCATGAACGTAAGCGTCTGGCGTCTAAAAAAGTGTCGCGAACCGTTCGTAATGCCAGGACGCTTCACGTATATGTAGCACAATTGCCTAGCATAGCACAATTGCCTAGCAATTTTTGTTGTCCATATGTTATATTTTGGTACTTTTTTGGATGATCACGAGCCAACTGGCCCGAATTGACGTTTCAGTGTTGTCTATTGCCTGATCTGCGGGTAATGCGCCGTCGTCATGTGCACCGAACACTGTCGCTATTTCGGCATCGGCAGCATAAAACGTTCAAAGCTTGTTCATCTCTATACAATTGAAAGTGAACGAAAATGTAGTCCTTGAAAAAGTCGCCGCCATCGCATTTGAATAGAGTCAGTCTAGTGCTGCGCTCATTGGCCATTTCATGTCAGATGACATTCGTTTAATTGCCAGTGGCTCTTAGGCGCCGTAACAAATACAATTCAGAAATGCGACCGTTTAATACACTGCCATATAAGGGAGTTTTAGCAGGTCGTTTCCACACGAACGGTTCGCCCTCGAACTCATCGGCGACGCCACTGTGCATGCGCGCGCGAGTCGTTGGGGGCGTCGGGAGGCTCTTCTCGTTCGTTTCTCCCATTCCGGCCACTGCAGTCGTCACCGCAACACGACGAGCACCGTTCACGACACGAGTAAAAAATATGGCGATCGGTTTGGTGGCTGACAACGTTACTAGAGCACTCAGTTGGGAAACTCACCGTTGAAACCTGGGCCACTGGCGTCCACCGAGACCGAGCTAAATACGACAACAGCGCCACTCTTAATCTTCTTTCTTTACTGTGGTCACCTTGAGCTTTCCGAAACCATGTTTTTGCGTAAAAACCAACGTAAAAACGTTTTTGTAGTAACTTTTTTTAATTTAGTACAAAATGACGGGCGCGTGATGTTTTCTAAAATCTTTAGTTTGCAAGGTTTTGCGGCACAATTAAGATTGTATTTATACAACCATATGTCTCAGCTGGGATTTCAGGTAGCGAGTCCCGACCTGGGCGCATCCCAACTTTGGTAGTAATTCTCGGCGCGTCCGCTTGGGAGACGGGGGTGGCAACCCTGGAACCCCTTCCACCGTATATATTTGTCATCCTGTTAGTCTGCTTCATTTGATAGTTGAACCAAATAATTTCGAGGACTGCTCACAATGGTCACAATGATAAGCGATCGTGAATGCTATAAATTACGCATGCTAGTAAAATGTTGCGATCTGCGGGCAGACTTGCTATCCGCAGACCGCGAGCAGACGAAATGATTTGGTTCGATGGCACACAATTTGAACGATCGTTCAAGTTTAAGGTGACAGAGACACACCACATACATTTACGGTCCTTCAGATACTTTTTACTCTATCTAGCTTCGCAGTTCTTGAAATTCCGTCCTGCAATTGTTACGTCAGCCGTCTTTATTACATCAGTCGTACGCCGCAAACACGAGCCGCCACGGACTTACACGTTGCAGAATGTTTCACATGTTTGCTAGAAGATGGCGCCACCGGTCAAACACCATCATCATCATCGGTTACACGGTTGCGCCAGTTTCACAATTCGCCAAAATAGGTCAAATTTGACGTACGGTTTCACGGAATGGACCAGCTACACCGTTCGTGATTTCGGAACCGTGGGTTCCAAAAACGGCTCGCTAAAACTTCCTAGAGAGCTTCTAGAGTTACCGTATCGCTCTCTCATCAACTGTTTCACGCAAACAGAAGAAAAAAAACAGCGAAGCGCTTTTTTACGCGATTTATTAGGCGCGTCGGCAAAAGCTATAGGGTGAAAAGACAACACTGATCCTAAGTGACAAAAAGACTAAAATGTGGTGTTACTTTCTCGTGAAGCTTATAGTTAGTGAGGCTAGATTTGATCGTATCGTAGCCGCGAAGATCCGTTGGCGGCTTCCGCTTGTTGCGAGCCGAGTATGACGCCTCAGACAGTGTATGTAGACTGCCCTTTGCACAATATGTTGGCAGTGCAATTGCAGCTTAATAATTATTGTTTTAGTGTTTTTTTTATTTGCGACGTTTTTGAAATCGTTTCGCTTCATTTAATTCGACGTGATAAATCTCCCAACTGCAACGCTTTGCGGACGTTCCTGGACCAGAGCAATAAAACTGTCGTTAAGCCACCGTTTCTGCAATAAGAGGGCTTTTATAAATACCCCCATCGAAACGATCGCGAAGGGAAAGCCCGCATCTTTCGGGGCGCACGTGCAAACGACGGAAAGTCATTTCTTGCTCGATTGGACCGATTCAATTTAGAATGACGAACGGTTTCTCGGAGGGTTCCAGTATGTTTTATTGCGTTAGTCTGACGACAATACACACTTACGCGCTTGTTGTTCTTTTTTGGTGTTTTTTTTAATGAGTTACACGCGTTATTTATTTCTCGTTAACTGCCAATGGGCTTGACAGTGTGCCTTCTTATTTTTGTCTCATAATTATACGCTTAGCGTAATTTGAAATAAACCGAGACGTTCTGGGTCTTCCACACAGGTTCATACATACAAACGAACGTTTACGAATAGAAATTTATTGTGCTCTACTTACAGCTTGGCAATAACCGTCACGATTTCTTGATCGAAATACTAAAATCTGCTAATAAGTCTTCTTTTGTTAATGGTTTTATTCTCTTAAGTAATGATCTGCAAATAGTAAATCAACTCGAATAGCGCTGCGTCATTCACAGCCGTCAGAGTGCAGGAAAAATTCACAATATACGGGCTTTGGTTCGAGTGTTGAAGCAAGGAATTACGCAACATTTCTCGATCGGAACCACTATTCGCTCGCCCCTGCAGTTCGCTGCGTTTCCGGAGAGCGTACAACACGGTACAACCACTAATGAGAACTGTACATTTTTTTTAAACTGTTGTTCGGACACGATTTACAAAGGCAATGAATGAAAAAGTTAATAACCAAATTTTAGTTCATTAACTGTACGATCCTGATGGTTGTACGATCAAATCCAATATCCACCGTTACCAATCGAAACACACTGAAGAAGGCAGCTACGTGAAAGGTAAACTATGTTTTCTCATATAAATGTGTTCGAAGTAAACAAAACATTTCCTCTATCTATTTAAGCCTTTCATGAGCGCGACAGGACCCACGTGCTTGTGTATGCATACTTGATTTCATTCAGCGTCGGAATTGTTCTAACGCTGCCGGCGCGTGAAACGCACTTCTAAAGCAGTAAACGACGATTGGAGCTTGCTCTCCGATGACGGGGAGGGAAGGATAATAGAGGTGCCGAGCGTGGGACCCGGGGCCAGAAAAATATGCTTTGAATGCGCACGAGTTCGCTCCTCCGGGATCGATTCGGAATTCCGCATCGCCGGAATACGCATTTCTATCTTTTGCTCCCCGCCCCCCGCGCAGGTCCCTGCAGGAAATCCTGCTTTTAGACGGAGCGTGCAATATGCGCTACACGCTTTGTGCGCGAGATGTTGCGAATGCGTCCCTTTCTTGTTTTGTATATTTTTTTTATTTTTTTTTTATTTTACTTCATTATTAATATTAAGTGATTTTTTTTTATGGTGCCCCCATTATAAGAAACCCAAAGTTGTAGAACCTTTTTTTTTTATAATGTCCTTGCTTGTAGTACGATAAAATCTCACGGTTTGGGGAGGGAGGGGGGGGGCGTATACTCTTATGGACCTCTGCATATTGAAGATGCCCGATTTTCGACATCGTGTGCTTTCCTTTGATCTGTTTACGCAAAGAAACATACAAGATACATAAAGAAAGAACGACGCGCAAAATGAGATAGAGTGGAACTGCTTCGATTAAAAGGAGCTTGAAAATAGGAAGCGATAAAATATTGCAATCACGAATGGTTTCTGGAACCGTCACGTTTCTCGATTAGTTTAGAAAGCCGTTGGGCTTACTTTATTTGCTAAGCTAATCATCTAACGTGCACACGTGTATTTTCTAATACGTTGCGAATAGGCGACTGTTAACATCTCGCGAGTGTTTTCCCCGATTATCAGCTGACTTATAAAAATTAACAAAGAAAAAGACGACGTCCCCATAGCACGACGATTCCCGTATTTTTCACGCACTCTTGACAAAATACAAAACAATGTTCACCAGCAGTATATTGTTTTTTATTGCCCGTTGGAGCTAATCAAGAGTAAAAGAGGTTGCTGACAGAACGTGTTTGACATGCCTGTCAGGAGTGTCGTTTGTTGGCCGCTTTATAGGTGGAGCACGGCCACTTTTTCAGTTTCACTGTTCGAATAAGAACAAGGCTAGGGTATAAATGTCGTTTCAGACAGCGTATTTTCTTCGAGGTATAGCGCTCTTCAGTAAATTTTGAAGACTTTACTTAAGAAACAACGTCTTCGCTGAAGTTACTTTTTCCTGCAAACTAAAAACCAGCCTAAAGATAAAAGCTAAATGAAACAAGAAACATGGCGTCGGCATCGGAAGCACATGTTTTCTTTCAAAACGTTCCATAAAGATGTACATAAAGAAATCTAAAATAGAGTGAGGCACTACGATGCTTTAACTTCTATGTTCTTCGGTTGTTTGTTTAGGTGACGTATATTTAGAATATGTTAGTTTTCTTCATTCATTTATTTCCGCTTCGCTCCCAACGACACCACTCTCAGTAGACCGATATTGCTAAAAAAACTTTCCTCCATCAATATTGTGCCTAGCTTGTCTTTTTACTATTCGGAAAAAGACACCACTCCTGCGAGTTTTGATTAATAGTAAGCTCTTTTTTCTTACTCTCGATATGCTTTACAGCTTTTGCTAGGCACGCAAGGGTGAACAAACTTCCTCGGGGGTTCGGAAGGCAAGATTGATTTATCACAGAACAAAATTTCCCTTCACAACCTTAGATACGCTATGTGGAACGAACAAATTTAAGAACAAACGCATAATACGTTTACAACCTAAGGTTGTGAGCAGATGATGCCACCACGTTTCGCTGATGTTCGCACTCCGTGTTTCCTCGACTCAGCGTATTCCCTGGGCCAGAAGCAGAAACTTATTACTGAGCAAGGGTTCGACCAAACCTTACGGAAACGGCGAAGTCTCTGGTGTATTTATACGTAACTGCAACGAAGTGTTTGCTTCCAAGTGTTCAGCGTATGCGATTACTCCTACCCTCAGTAATTCCTCACTCTCTTTGAATCTGAAAGGTGTGTGGCTCGAGCTCTTTCCTTTCGGCTGTTCAAAGAAGGTATAATGTCGGTAAAGCAACCCCTTCTTATCAGCCTTAAGCCGGGGTCACACTGCTTATTCATCATACCAAAAGGCAGCCTACATACAGATTCGAACGCGAGTTATCGCGAGATCAGTGCTGCGAATGCCGCATGGCCATGACTCTAAGGAGAAAACTTGGCACATGGCATTCGAACAAAGGACATTTCGGGGATTCGTGTTTGCAGAGTGCTTTTTCGTATGATGTATGAGCAGTGCTACCCCTACCTTTAAGTTAGCGAAGTGGATGTGAGATGGGGTCCACAGGCACCACGACGGAGAATCGCATCCCCTCCAATCATTCCGATAGGAATGATAAGGGTATAGACCCCTTTCTAAATTCTGCCCTCTGCTGGCAGCTGTGGAATCTTAGCACAATAGCTGACTAAAGCTGCGATGTCACGGCACACTCTATGCGTTTGGTTGGAGTAGAAGAAAAAACACACCCACAGAAAAAGGTGATGAGCGCAGTGACGTTGTAATTTTGACTCTGTATGATTGGCTCGTCGCTTCCTATCGTTGGCCGCGACCATTCGCTATCTTACGAAATGACTTGCACGTTCCAAGATGTCAGTTGTTCCGCCATTGTGCGGTGGTTTCGAACTTCTAATAATCGGCGCGGGCATTTCGAAAGGAGTGTATTACGACAAACCGTTTCGCCACTATTCCAACTGCGCGGTATATTCCACTTAAATGTATCTTATAGTTTTATATATAAAAAAACGCTACAGGGATAAGAAGTCGAATATAGTTTTATATCGAGCATGCATCACTTTAAAGCAGGTGGAACATACTGCTTCATATCGTCGGCCGTGCCAACAAGTGCTCTGGAACTTCGCAGTGTTATATTTTTCTTGAATCATTTACTGCCACGCCACGCAATCGTGAGTTGAAAGTGTCGTCATAACAGCAGTATTGCTATACTCCGTTTAACGTCGAGTACCACCGCAACCAACGCAACGATCCAACGAAGGAAATCGAGCAGAGTCAAAAGTGCCTCGTCACCGGGCTCATCGTGCGCGTTTAGCTATCAAAGGCTTTTTCAATCATGTACAGTAAATGCGCCGCGGTGCATTGCTTTTTGTTTTTTGTGCGCGATTAATTTAGGTTACCGTGATTTAGATGGCAATGGCAATCCTGCAAGACAAACGAGAGCCGTGATTGCACACTTCTGGCGCCGCTTGATATCGGATCGTACAGGCACATCTCAGTTATCGAGCTAAAAGACCCCCGAGTTAGCTCTTGCCTTTGTTCCTGTTTGATTGTTCCGACTGCGAACGATCTTACGTGTCATTTGAAGTCGAGGTACTTATACATGTCGGGTAGCTAACGCGTTATCAACAACGTCGTCAAATTTCAATTTAATATTTTTAGTATTATTTACAATCAGATTTTGGCCCCTGGCAAATTACGTTCATCCAGAGTCAATTAAATTAGGGTGGTGCCTTTTATTGCTTTTGTTCTCTAGAATACTGCTTCTCCCCTTGCATCCGCTGCGATGAACAAAAATAAAATCTGGGTGCATTTTGTTATAGTTTAACGTGTGTTTGTTTCGTTTTTTTTTTCAATCCATGGGATAATTTGGAGCGGGTTGCTTATATTTTCGTTATTTTAGCTCCGACACTTTATTTCCGGGTTGGTTCTCTTTTCACTCAATGTTCAGGATGGAAATTCTCCTTTCATTCTCTTCACCTCTTCTTCATATCAACTTACGTGTTTATTTATTTATTTATTTATTTGGACGTACTCTCAGTCGCCAATTGGCTGCAAAGGCAGGGGTAAGATAACGTAACGCAAAGGAAGCAACGTGACAAATTGTCGGCACCTACAGTCAGCACAGTTCAATTGCGACACAAAAGATAACAACCGTGATTCATTTATAACACCCATCTCTCGAGCAAAGAGTACCAACGATAACCGGAAAACAAGAAATACATGGTAATACAATCGGCAGTCACTGCGAAAAAAAGCTGTTTTATCGTTCCAGAGAATGACGACGTGTTGATTACATTCCTTACACTCTCTCGGGTAAACAGATCCAGTTATTGGTTGCCCGCGTGAAAAATCTATTTCTTAATCAATCAATCAATCCTGAAGCAAGGGACCACGATAGTTTTCGAGTGCTTGTTGCTTGTTTGCCTGCTTGAGTTGTATTGCATGTAATTTCGGAATGACATTCGCGAAGAGTTTTTCACATTATTATAAAGAATTAAGCTTAGGACGGTTGGTTTTGGCGTCGTGTTTCAAAGTGTGGTATTTTTGATAAAATGCATAATTTTGTAATGGAGCTCTTTCTTCTGTGTTCGTTGTACACAAATTGCAGCGCTTTCTTCTGAGCCCGTTCAATTCGGTCTATGTTAATTTTGAAAAAGTGGTCACATACCGGATCGAAGTACTCCAGTACAAGACATACTGTACATAGTGCTGTATACTCTACATTTTGCGTGTTATTTTCAACGTGAAAGCATTTTCTTTCTTTTTTTAAGAACGAAGGTGTTGTCATTGCTTTCTGCACAATCCATGCTGCACAACTATTCCAGCACAATTTTGACGTGATTATAACACAAATATGTTTGTATTAATTAACAGTTAGTAAGCGATGATTGTTGATGGAGTATCTAAACCTGAGGGTAGTTTTCTTGTGTGTGACGCACATGTATACACATTTAGGATTGTTTAGTGTCATCTGCGAATTTGTACACCGTTGCGCTAGACTGCTTAAACAGTTACTTAGCTTTGCCTGATCACTTCTCAAATCTATTTCTATAAACAACACGCAGTTTCCCGCGTAAAACCGGCATTGTATGCCATTATTGTCAGTGAGATCGTTTATATAAACAAAAAACCAAAGCCCCGCGCACAGATCCCAGGGCTATTTCATAAAGGGACAGTCGGGGAAATTACTCCGCCGATCTCAACAAATTGGTGACGATTGCTTAAGTATGAATCTAACCACCGCACGAGCCTCATTTCTCTGTAGAATCTTAAGTTTTGTCAACAGCTTTTGATGTGGTACTCAATCGAAGGCCCTTGCGAAATCTAAAAAATAACACCCATCTGGCCCCAGTTGTCGATAACATTAGCAAACCTATTCACAGTATGAAAGAAGCTCCGTTACCGTCGAGTAGCTGTACCTGAAACCATGCTGTTGATCAGATATGAACTTATTTGCCTCGAAAGTGAGTCCCGAGATGCTTAAATGAAAAATGTTCCAGAGTCTTACTGCATGAAAAAAAAAAACACGGTTTGTAATTACACACTTGAAGTCTCTCACCGGCTTTATTAATTGGTATTATATTTGCCGTTTTCCACTAGTTTGGTCCTGCAGCCAATTAAAGAACATTACTGAATATCACAAAAAACTAGAGCACCATTCAGCATATCTTTTCAAGAATGCATTATGAACATTGACTGGACCCCTTGACTTTTTTGTGTTTCAATTTAGAAGTGCCTCGAAAATACCTTCCTGTGAAACCTGGACATCCGGTACTATTATCGCATTCTGTGTATGTTCGGGTAAACTTTCGTGGTTGGTCGTAAATACTGACGATAAATAATTATTGAATGTTTTGCGTCTGTTGTCACAGTTCCCTTCAAAGTTGGTTACGTGTTGTCTCGAGCCCTGTAAATACCTTTAAAATTTAGCTGGATATTTGAAGGAAGTTTGTCATTGTTATAGTAGAGATACTTCGATTTTTTTTGTATTTAGAACCTAAGTTGAATGCGTAAAATAGCTATTTTTGTCTTGTTTATAAGTATTTTGTTTAGCATTTTTGCCTGGCGCTTTACTTGTAAAATTTACTTCGTCAGCAAAGGCCTACAAGTGTTCTTTTTTTCTGATTGGCACAAAGTGCTCTATACACGTGTTTACATTTTCTTGGAAGAAATGCCATGATTTGTTTATGTCACAGGTACTACAAGTAGATAAATACGAAAATATGTCGAAGGATAACTCAAGAAATCTAAGATGCTTTCGTCTTCTGCTCTTTTATAATCTTTCACTTCCTTTACTGTATCAGATGGTAGATTGGGAACAAAGCCTGGACAGCCAAACACGATTAAGTGGTGATCTGATATTCCATATACAACTTCACAGTGGTAGACTTCAACACACAGCTTATCAGGAACAAATAACAAGTCAAGGAGTGAACTGGTGGTTTCTGTAACTCTCGTGGGAATCGTCATAATCTGAACAAGATTGTTCGAAGACGCCAAATCCATCAAAAGTTCAAAATGACAACACCCTGACATCAAGGTCATTGTAGCCCAGTCTACATTTAGAAGATTAAAGCAACCACCTAAAATTATATTTTTTGTTGTATTTTGACTCTATATATGTACAAAATCGTGTAAGTCGTTCAATACCTCAATGTCAGCACAGAGTGGTCTGTATACTACTCCCACCATAGTAGAGGAGGGTATAAAAGAAAATGTCACCCAGGCTGCTTCAGTGCGTGTGGTATTACGCAGCAGAAAATATTCTATTCCTGCCTTTATAACTACAGCCACCCATTGAAGAACGGTCTTTTGTATACTTTTGTGCGTTGGGGGAAGGATTTTACAATCAGGAATACAATCACTTAGCCATGTCTCGGTTATCAACAATATGTCTCGATTGAAAGTAAGAAGAATGCTTTCCAGGTCGATCGTTTTGTTAACTATGCTCCTTGCATTCAGGTTTATCACTCGAAGTTTTGTGTTAGCTGTAGATTTTACGACGTCTACGATATTTCGCGCGTTTAAGCTGACAAATCTAAAGGGCCTGCATGTCGGAGCAACTCGGACGAGGCTTCAGCACTAACAGCATTGCCCGCCCTAAGGGGACAAATTAGGATCTGAAGAGGCCTCCTTCGTGCCAAATGTCAGCTACAAACAACTTTTCCAGTTCCGATCTTTCGACGGACACACGAAACAAGAAGTGGGCATCATACTTAGTTGGTAATTTTGATTTTACCGAGCACTCCAAAAACAACATCGACAGATCGTCTGAGAAGGTGAACAGATGCAAGCGCGACACCCTTACGGACAGGAGGCCGGGGTGCGGCACGCAACTTACTGCCGCTGTTGGAACTGATTAACGGCGTGTGATAGGCACATTATGCGTCTATGTTATGGACTGGATTTCCTACGAAAAGTCAAACGGTCGTGTGTGACGAAAATACGTTACACGAAGGCAAAGGCAACGAAAAACATGCATAGCCACAGTACGCAACGCGTAAGCATTCATAACCAGGGTGGAGTTATGAAAATCAAGATGATTTAAATCACACCGGTTTTACTATGATGAACTGAATGACACTTTCTCCGCAGAAATAATCCCCCCCCCGCCATTTTTTTACCCATTGTCTACAAGTTTGTTTGTCAAGGAAAATAAAAAATGAGAGGAAGCCGTTTTTTCTGACGTATTACAGCAATAAAGCTTTTTTTCCGTTAACTAAAAAAATCACGCTGCTCTTGTTCCAGTGCGGCTTGGTTTACATTAACAATAAAAAATTTTTAAGAAAACTGTACTCTACGATGTAATTAACCTGACAGTCAGTTCATCTCACATGTTCCGCTCTCGGGGACTTGTTGGACGAAGAATCAGTCTATTATGTATAAAAATGTAATGAAAAAAAAAACTTTCTTAAACAGGGTGATTTAAATCATGCAATTCCGATTTAGATTAAATAAATCCTATTTAAATAAAATAAAGCTAACTTATGTCAAATGAGTCTGATTTATTTCAAAGAAAATATATACATAAAATAAATGGTATAAATAGAATAAATCTGATTTCTTTTATTTAAATAAATATTAATTATATTTGCCGGTAACATATATGGAAGGCATACCTTGTCATCATTATTCGCGCATATTCTTAACTAAGAACAATATATCGCAATCAGCGAGATTCTCCAAAGGGCTAAGAGGGAATCGAACCCCGGACCGTACGATCCGCAGTCCGACGACTTTGCTCGCCCCACAGAGAGGTGAAAAAGAGCGCAAGCAGCTGGACAGAGGGTGGCTTCCCGCCGACGGTCGCCTGCAGTAGGACGGTACTGTCCGTGGTGAGTGACACTTCGTACAGCATATTTAGTCCTTAGGCGACCGTCGGCGATTAGTCACACTTAGTCCGGAGGCGACTCTCGGCTCGAGACGATGGTCGCCTGCGGAAATCATCCAAAGCTCCTCGTGACCAAGCGTAACCCGTAACTATACGGAGAGCAAGTCATAACGCAACCATTATGCCTATGCGACGCATTCTTTGCTTTCCAAGTTTATCCAAATGATTGAGGCAAGTACTTTTTACTATGAACTCTTTACCTTTTGTGTCGATTACTATCCTTTTCTTAGGTTCGACGTTCGCGTTCGAATGCCTTCAAACAATGAGTAGAGAGAAAGAGAGGCAGCCAGGCTTCGCGTCTTCCCACTAATCGGGGTGGAGAATAAAAATATCGAGCTAATTTAAATCGTGATTTCAAGCGTGATTTAAAACACGATTTAAATTGCGCCGATTTGGCTGTAACGATTTAAATCAAACACCTTTCTCGGGAAGAAAACTGAAAATATTTTCTATATACCCTTTTTTTATCAGAGCAATTGCTTCCCACGAACATTTATTTTCTATTTTAAAGCAAAGAATGAGCGAGCATGAAATATTTACACCGTGCAGCCATTAAAGAAACACGTATTTATAGTAACAAAAAAAGTCACGGGTTCCTAGTTGAAGTGATTTCAATCGCGCACGTTGGATTTAAATAAAATAAATGGG